>SNQJ01S0018604.1:7664-28278 GCA_010110895.2 Picea sitchensis | reverse complement strand
GTGTGAAAAGGCATTTGACATTCTCAAAGAGAAGCTAAGTAGTGCACTGATATTGATATTTCCAAATTGGGAAATTGAATTCCATGTACATGTGGATGCACCAGGCATCGCCCTAGGAGCCATTTTAGCACAACCAGGGGAAGGGAATATGGAGAACCCTATTTACTTTTCCAACAAAAACCTATCACAAGATGAGCGCAACTACAGAACCCCTAAAAGGGAATGTTTGGCTATGATTTATGCATTACAAAAGTTTAGAAACTACTTATTAGGATCTCATTTCAAGTTTTTCATTGACCAATCTGCATTGAAGTACCTAGTCAATAAACCAGTATTGGAAGGAAGAATCTGTACATAGCTATTGTTGTTTCAATAATTTTTATTTGAAGTGATTGTCAAACCAGGAATATGCAATGTAGATCCAGATCACCTTTCCAGGTTGGAATCAAGGGAAAGTGGTGGAGCAGTGGATGATCATCTACTGAATGCAGACCTATTTCAGATTGAGGCCATTCCAGAGTAAGTTGAGACATTGTTGTCTTCCTCAGTACAAGAACCTTCCTAGAAACGTACTCTGCAACCCAGAAGAGAAATATGGTCATTCGCGCAACAGATAATCAATTGATTTCCAGGAAACTTTACAAATTGGGACTCGACATCATCCTTAGGAGATGTGTCTTGAACCATGAAAGGCGGGATATCCTGTGGGAATTCTACAGTGGAGTTGTGGGAGGACATGTTGGAGGCAAGGCCACTGCACGGATGGTACTTCACGTTGGGTTATGGTGGGATACATTATTTAAATATGCTAAGGAATATGATGGATCATGTGATACTTTCCAAAGAATAGGAAATCAATATTGTAGAGGTGAATTACCCCTTCATCCTGTCAGAGCACTTCAAGAATTTGAGAAGTGGATTTTTTATTTTATTGGACCGATCAACCCCTCGGCGAAGAACTCAAAGGCCAGATACATCATTACCACAACTCATTACCTTACAATATGGGCTGAAGCAGAGGCAATCCAAGATTGTTCTACAAACACAACTACTATATTTGTCTTTGAGAATGTTATCACTCAATTTGGATGTTGTAATATACCTTTCCACCCACAGGCCACAATATGATACCTTCAAGCCCACCCTTGGACTTATTTCTCTTATCGATACCTTTTTAAATTAATAAGGATGCATAAAATAAAAGATCTAATGACATGCACAACAATAACCAACAAGCATCCATATTCTAAAGATTTAATTAAACGATGAATAAGTACACAGCAGAATACATTCATATACAGGTAAATAATACCATAACAGAGAGAAATTATATTTATAAAGAAGACACCAACTGGCTGCAGACCAAGGACGTTCCACCCAACCGTAAACACTATTGTTCCAAATCTAAATAGGAGTGTCACCCCCGAGCTAGGGCTATTAATCCAAAAGGATGGTTCCATAGTGTTACATGCCTTCCCAAAACAGTCAACACTCAAGCTCTCACAGGATTTCCCAACACTCACAAGAATCTAAGTACCCAACTCTCTTCTACCCATCCTGCACCACCCAAGAGAATGGATATCCACCCTTCTCTTCCACACAATACCTGAGGAAGTTCTTCTCTTTCCAGGGATCCAATGCAACTGGTCTAGAATCTCCATGATGGAACTCTCAGGACTCGCAGATGTGAACAAAGTTGGATGCAGGCCAACACATATCAGACATGAAGGCCTCAAGTCACGGTTGGATTACACCAGCGACCACTACAACCAAAAATACCATGGCTACTCTTCGAAAATTCATTTCCCTTTCCCCAAGCCAAGACACAGATGAGGAAGGATGAATGAGTGATAGGTAAGAATGGAATGAAAGAATGAGTGGGAAAGAGAGTGAACGAATGATCCACTTAGCAAGTGAACGAGTGATTGAGCGAACCCTCCAACAGACCAGGGGAGAGTTTAAATATTTTGTTGGGAATCAAGAACTTCTTGGCCTCCCCCAAGAATCTCATGTAACTGATCCACTCCCTTAGACAAAATGGTAATAAAAATAGGAAATAAACATTTATCCCCTGAATCATAGCCCCCTATCACTCTAGTCCTTATTCGTCTAGCAAATCGAAATGTGTTTATTATTAATAATGATCAAAACATTAAATTTATTAGGCACATTGGACTCTTTTAATTGTTTGGGCTCTATAGCCTCTTGACGATTAAAAAAATACATTATTTAATACGGGGCTCAAAACCTGGGGTGTTACATCCCCTCCCCTTATTTTGTCACTGTGCTCAGTGCATATACAAAATAGAGATCAAAATCTCAAAATTTATTCAAAAAGTTGCGGGTACTTTGCCTACATGGCATCTTCATGCTCCCAGGTAGAATATTCAGGACCGTAGCAGGTCCACTGAAATTGTACTACCTCTATAACTCGATTCCGAAGAATTTTGACTTTTCTGTCCAATAACCGCACTGGATGGACCTGAAAGTCTCCCTCTGTCTCTACCTGAATCAGATGACAATCAATAACATGGTTAGGATCATGTACGTACTTCTTTAGCAAAGAGACATGAAATATATTATGCACATTCATGGAAGTAGACAATGCAAGCATGTATGCAACTGACCCTATTCTGTCGAATATTTCAAATGGACCACAGAATCTGGGTGCTAGCTTTGTACAAATACCCAATTTCAAAGAGATTTTCTTGGGATTCACTTTCAGAAGTACCTTCTCCCCTACTTTAAATTCTCTAGCTATCCTATTCTTATCTGCATAAAATTTCTTTCTATCATGATCTGCCTTTAAATTCGGCTTGATCTTAACCATCTGGTCTTCCATATCCTTGAGAAACTTCGACCCAAGTACCACTCTATCTGCTACGTTGTCCCAACACACTGGATTATTCCATTTCCTACCATACAAGGCTTCAAATGGTCTCATTTTCAATGAATCTTGATACCCATTATTATATGCAAACTCAACCAAGTGTAAGTAATATTCCCACTTAGATGAATTATCCATCACATACATTCTCAACATATCTCCAATTACTCGGTTGACTCTCTCTGTTTTCCCATCTGACTATGGATGGTATGTTGTGCTAAAGTTTAGATTTGTACCAAATCCTTTAAACAATCCCCTCTAGAAATTGGAGGTAAACTTTGTATCTATGTTCGAGATAATTTTCCTAGGTATCCCATGCAACCTAGAAATCTCCCTCATGTAAATATATGCAGTATTATCCGTTGTATGATTTGTTTTTAAAGGAACAAAATGAGATGCCTTTGTTAATTTTTCAACCACTACCATGATTGAATCATGTTGTCTTTTTGTCCTGGGTAATTTAGTTATGAAATCAATGGTTATCACTCCCCATTTCTTCTCTAGGATTGATAATGGCTGCAGAAAACCCGATGGATGCCTATGCTCAACCTTCACCTTCTGACATTCCATACATCGAGCGATGTAATCAACAACATCCTTTTTCATTCCTATCCAAAAGAATTGGCTTCTTACTATTGTAATTGTTTTCTAGTAACTGGGATGTCCAGCATAAGGAACATCATGCATTTCCTTCAATACCAATTTCCTCATTTCTACAGAACTAGGAACATAGATTATATTCTTATGCATAAGTAACCCATCTTCCTTTATCTCACACTCCCTTATTTTCTGTTGTACATCTCCTTGTTGTAATATTTCCTTTACCTGTAGGTAATGTTGATCTGTAACAAGATCATCTAAAAAATTTCTCTTCAAGTCTGACTAATGCATACTGATAGCAGTATCATGCATGAGATGCACTCTTCTACTAAGTTTATTGGCAACTTTATTCTCTTTTCCTTTGATATGCTTGATATCGAGGTCATATTCACTTAAAAATTCAATCCATCTTGTTTTCCTGGCATTCAAGGTTGGTTGTTCAAAAAGGTACTTCAGGCCAATTTGGTCTGTCCTTAATTCAAATATCTTCCCCATGAGATAATGCCTCCACATCTTCAAGGCGTGGACAATGGAAGCAAGCTCCAAGTCATGCGTGGCATAGTTCCTCTCATGTTCCTTAATATTTCTGAACTCATAACCCATGGCATGTCCATTTTGCATGAGAAATCCCCCAATTCATCCCTTACATGCATACGTACATACCACAAAACTTTCATTTGGGTCAGCAATCTTTAACACAGGTGCACTAGTAAGTAATTCCTTCAACATATTAAAATTCTCTTCACACTTAGGTGTCCATTCAAATTTATTTCCCTTCTTTCGAAAAGAAGTGATGGGGTGAGCAATATTGGAGAACCCTACTATGAAAATTCTGTAGTAACCAACTAATCCCATAAAAGATCTGACTTCTGACACATTTCTGGATGTTGGCCATCCTCTAATGTATTCAATCTTCTTTGGATCTACTGCTATGTCCTTCTATGAAATAATGTGTCCCAAGTAATGGATATGCTTTTGATAAAAAGAACACTTACTCAACTTGGCATACAATTGATGTTCTCTTAGCACTTGCAATATCAGTCTTAAGTGATGTTCATTCCGCTCTTTAGAATTGGAATAGACAAGTATGTCATCCAAGAATACTATGAAAAACTTATCCAAATAATTTCTAAATATGTCATTTATTAAGCACATAAAGACAGTTGGTGCATTGGTCAGTTCAAATGGCACCACTACAAATTCATAATTCCCATACCCGGTCCTAAAGTTTGTCTTATGAATGTATTCTTCCTCGATTATTACTTGATGGTATCCTAACCTTAGGTCAATATTTGAAAATATAGTTGCTCCTCTTAGCTGATCAAAGAGGTCATCAATTCTGGGTAGAGGATACTTGTTCTATATAGTATAATTATTCAGTTGTCAAAATTCAAGACATAGCCTCAAGGTTCCATCCTTCTTTTTGACAAAAAGTATTGGTGCTCCCCAAGGTGAAACACTTGGACGTATGTACTCTTTCTTCAACAATTCCTCCAACTACATTTGTAGTTATTTTAACTCTAGTGTGCTCATTCTGTAAGGTGTTTTTCACACCGGGGCAGCTCCTGGCACTAAATCAATTGAGAAATCTATCTCCCTTCTTGGTGGAAGCCCTGGTATTTCTTAGAATACATCTTCAAATTTCTGTAGTACCGAGAAATATTCAAGGCTTGGCCCCTTTGTATTTTCTGTCTCTTCCACGTGAGCTACATACAATTGACATCCTTTTCTAAAACATCACTTCAGATGTAAGGCTGAAATCTCCCTTATAGAGATGGGCCTTGGAACTCCTTCGACAGTGCTATGTTTTCCATCTCCATGAAGACAGGTAAATGTCTTGCTATGACAATCTAGGACAACATGATGCTTATCCAACCAATCCATTCCAATTAGAATATAATAAGACCCCAAGGGTATGATATTCATATCAACACTAGTATTCACACCATTAAGACTTATGGAACAACTTTGGAGTGTGTATTTAATGTGCCATGGCATATATTTTGTTTCAGTCTAAGCGTCGATTTTGCACAGAACTGCTTAATCAACCACATAGGATCGAAAAATACACCATTACATTCAATTAAGTCATTTAATATGATGGGGACCCCCATTGTGGTCGGAGGGTGGGAGAATACGAGCTAGATCATAGCCCATGTGCCACACATAATTAACCTCATCATACACTTTATGACAACCACCATAATCTGTCAAACTCTTCGTTAATCCATAAATTCATGATACGCCCAGATGCCATCGGTATCCTCGCCATGTGTCTCAGTCGTTAAAAGGATAATCACCTAAGCTCGACCATTTCCCTGTCAGTTCGTTCCTTAAACACCAAGAATAGTTGATAGATCCTACTCTGTTACCCATCCTATCAGACACCTAAGACTAAAAATGCATTTATGGACTAATCATGAGTGTCTTTATGTTCTCTTAAAAAGATTCTCCAAGTTATAAAATTATAATACTCCATCAATTTGCGAGCAACATCACCATTTTCTTTTAGCTAGATTTTGAATTTCCTGCAATTGTGCATACCCTGAGATCTTTTTGTTCCCCTCTTGTAAAACCAATCCCAAATTTACCTAGAAAGTCAGCACTTCAGAGATACCATGCCGAGAGAAACAGGAGGTCGAATTTCATATACCAGAAAAGCCATCCCAAATGAACCATATGATCCTTGCATCAAGATTTTTGGGGATGTCAAAGGAAAGACAGAGCAAGTAAAGCTCTTGGACCTAGATTTGGTAGAACAAGTGTTGTTCCCACACATGAACATCGATGTGTTCTGGGAATTGGCTATGGATTCCATTGGAGGCATGCATTGTTTCCCCAAGCCTAAATTTATCAACTTATCCAACTCTACAATAATGAACCTCAGAGACTTACTGGTCTTTGGGACTATTGGAAGCAGGCCAAAGTGGAAAGAAAGGTTATTTTGGGAAGGAAGGCATGCACAAGGAAAGTGATAGCTGGAAGGAAGAGCAACAAGCGCGTATGCATGGAAGACTTAATGATGTTAGGGTTAGGGTTTTTGTAATACATTGTAATGACTAGTGAGCCAAAAATGTATAAATATAGATATCTAGGTCTCCTAGAGGAGCTAGCTAGAATGAGAGATGAGAGCTAGAGGGCGGATATAGAGAATATAGAGGAGGATTCTTGTTTTGATAGTTGGTTGTAATATTTTCCTATACGACCTACTTTGTAAGCTGTTGAGCTAGAGAGGAGTAAGGAGGGTGAATCTTGAGGGTTAGATCATAGGTTGAGGAGCCTGGTGTGATCTAGTCTGCCTCATAATGGATATGAACATGACTGAGAGGAGTTGTAAAGCGCGTGATGTTGTAGTTTTGGAACTGTTATAATAAAAGATATTAAGAGCTAGATCTTTGTGGACGTAGCCTAGGAGGGGATGAACCATGGTAAGACCTGTGTTATGTGATTGAATGCATGTGTTTCCTTATTGGTTAAAGAGTTATTGGTATTCTAAATGAATGAGTTCATTATTTCCCATGCATAATCGTGAATAACAATTGATTTCTTTAATAAGTTAAATAGAACTCTCAGCGCACACTTCTTAGATCTCCACTCAATCTTGGACTGAAAACACTTGATTATTGCAGTCACCCATTAGAACTATCTCATGTGAGACTGTGCAGTGCACTCTGTGTGCTTCGTTGCCTTCTGGTTCACCAGGAGGGTCGATAGTTTTAGAGGTTTTTTTGGAACCCCAATAGACATGAACCCTAGGTCAAGAGTATTGAAGATATAAACTTAGACATATAAACTATAACCAAAAAATGGTTACGTTGTCATTGGTTGGAACAATATAGGATTGAGTAGATGGGATCTGTGGAAAATTTGTAAGATCTGCGGAAGGCAAATCAAAGGAATATTGAATTGGATGATGAGAAGGTGAAAATAATGAGCCACAAGAAGGGGATGTTGAGACCGTGGAATCCCACAAAGGCAGAGATCGAAATTTGGCTGAAGACAAAAGAGCTAGAGTTTGCACAGAAAGATAACAGAAACCCTAGCGTAACACTGAAAATACCTTGAGAAGTATGTGTTTACTGACCTACATGAAGTCTTTTTCTGTGATTTTCCACATTTATTGCAGGAGTGGATATTAAGGTTGAAGGATAACCACAAAACAAACTAGATCCGACAGTTAGAGTGGACCTCGGTTCATATTGAGCAGTTACAACAGGTGAACAAAAAATTCACTTGCGCAGTATATTTTTGGCTCGATGGTATTGTAGCAGGCTTTATAACAGAATTTGTAGTAGATACATCGAAGTTGTACATCATGATGGAGAAAGAGTTTCTATGCGGACCTCGAGGAAGGTATATTAGATCGAAGTATACTTCTATTAAGATATTGTTATACAACAAAGGTGTAATGACAATGGATTCAAACAACTAAAATTCCCTATGTGCATGGGGGAAGGGGGGAAGAACTGACATAAAGAGGAGAAATGGAAGGAGAAGTGGATAAAGAAAAGATGGAGTAACCCTTGGACTCGATCACGATGGATGACGACTAGATCAAGTGGATCATGGTGACATATGGAAATACGTGCAGTGGGGTACCCTACCAATACATGGTGAACACCAAGAAGAGAGTCATAGCTACGAGGGAAGGCCTGGCGAGTGATGAAGAAGAGGTAAAGGATCTCCTGGCTGTGGATAAGATTGAGGAAATCCTATGCACAACATATGAGAGGAAGACAAGAATTCTAAGAGTATGAAGAGAAGGCAACAATCCTATCCATATTAATGTCAATGTGGAACCCATAAATCCATGTGTGACTAATACACCAAAGAGAATACCACCATTTAGGAAACCGAATTTCAGGAGAAGAAAGACAACAAGAAGTACATCTACACAAGGAACAACAACTAGAGGAGCCAATTCAGGAATCACTAGTTAAATATCTACACCGCACAGAGGTAGTAGCTCAACATTCAGGATGGCAGGACACGATCCCATAATTAGGTTACCAGAATTCAAAGGAGAAGCATCGGAGGACCTGGAAAAACACATGTTTATCTGTGAAAATATTTGGGAAGCAAAACAGATCATAGACGAAGTTACTAAAATTGCACAACTAGCGATTACATTAAGGGGTAACACACTATATTGGTATATGATTTTAGCTATAAACAATCCACCAGGGACAACCATAATGATTGTAGACATCAAGAAATTGTTGATAAATGAGTTTTAGAAGCCAAGTTCAGAGGATTAGTACATGAACGAGATGATAGAAATTATAAAGAAACCAGGCGAATCCGTATGGGATATTGAACAGAGATTCAAGCGAGTGAAAGGAAAGTTGAAATATCTCATGACCGATATGCCTCACATGCACAGTTTCTTCAATTCACTTATACCACACTTAAAATATCCATTGCGACAACAAAAGTTTCAGACATAGGAAGAGGCTCTGCAAGAAACTCTACAACTAGAAGAAAACCAATATTAGAAGATGGATCTAGCCATCGAAGAGAGAAAGGAGGATTTGAATAACTTAACATTCCAACTAAACAAGAACAAAAGTAAGGACAAATGAGAATTAATTTGGTGTACCACATGCAGGACGAAAGGACACCACAAGAATGAATGTCCAACATTCACGCAATATATGGAAGCAAGAATGCCAAATCCATTACCAACAGGAGGACTATGGTGCGAGATCTGTAAGAAACCAGGACACGATCCATATCATTTCCCAATGATGAAGAAATACCATATAGTCCCAAAGAGTTCATATTGCAACTTTTTCAAGTCAGTGGGCCACAATGACAAATATTGTAGAACGATGGATTTGATGAGAGAGAGGACATCAGATGCATATAGGGTGCATGGAGAAATGATTACTGGGCAAGGCATGCTACAATTTAACCAAGCTCTATCCCCATACAAAATTGCGCAGTATCAGTATAATACTACACAACAACCATATAATACCGCACAACCATAGTACAACACATTGCAACCTCAGTACAATACTACGCAGTACAATCAAGTGCCTCGATATAACACACTGAGAGGAGATCGAGCTAGCTACAGAGGTGGAGAATGAGCAAGAGGATGCCTTGGAAGAGGTAGAGGACTAGTGGTATGTCACAATTGTCAACAACTGGTACATTATGAAAGGGAATGTCCACTTCCACCATCAACTTGTATGTATTGTCGCACATTGGATCATGACACGAAAGAATGTCCTATGTTATTAGGGAAGATCCAGGAAAAGAGGAATAAGAACAACTAGAATGTTAAATGGATTTCAACCGAATCTAGCGATGAAGGACGAAACATCAACATAGTTATGTGCGAAGGATCTAAAATAGGAAACGATGTAGTCCGACAAGAGCCAGTACAACACCAGTGGGTGAAGAAGAATGTCAAATCAAGGCAACAGTTCGACGCGTAGAATGATAAGGAGATATTTCAACAAGCCAGAAAATAATTCATGAAGCAAGACATTGTGCCAACTTGAACTATGCAACAAAGCAAGGAAGAGCTAGAGTACGAGATGCCTCCATCGTTGGATCATACCAAAGAAATGCATCCCCTGAGACAAGTAAGTACAATCAAAGACTTTTTTCAATCATGTTTAAAACTATTCAATGATCCATCCATTGTCAAAATATTGCAAAATATAATAGAAAGATGTAGCATACAGACAGAAGGAAAACTAGAACAAAAAAAAGTTAATCACCTACATACAAGCAAAAGAACAAGTAGGGAGTTTAGGCTGAATAACAACATCATATATTTTAATATGGGAGATATCATACTGGATTTAGGATCTGAAGTCAATCTACTACCAAAGAAGACATGGAAATGTATGGGAGAGCCCACATTAGGATATTCACTTGTTTAGCTAAAACTAGCAAACCAACAAAGAGTTCTACCAATTGGAAGAATGAAAGGAGTGACAGTATACCTGGATGGAGTGCACACTAAAGAAGACTTTGAAGTGATTGAAATAGTGGATGACACAACACCATATCCAACATTGCTTGGCTTGGATTGGGAATTTGATAATGAGGCCATAAGCAATTTAAAGACCCCAAAAATGACATTTGAGTCAGAAGAATACATGGTTATCGCACCATTGGACCCATCAGAAGGGGAAATGTTTGTAGAACCTACTTTCTTAGACTTAGAGGAAATCAACTAGTTGTACAGAAAAACTACGTGCGATGAGGATTACGTAAATCCAACTGCAGATGGGATACTCAGTTGGAGGATCATTACTTCATGTGCGACAAACTCAGATATAGGGTTAGAAAATAGGCAACAATGGCTACATGAATTTTCCACAAGAATGTGCACAAGATTAGACTGCGCAGTAAGATGGGTAGGCACGGAGATAAGGGAACCACCCAGTTTCCATGGAGTGAATGATCTAGAAGTATTCTTGGCATAGTATGAGGATGAAGTGCTATAAAATCAAATACTCTTAGCACTCAACATAGAACTCAAGGCCACACCTGCAATATGGTGGGGCACACACAAGGAAACAATCAAGGATTGGTACCAATGTAAGCCATTACTGTGCATAAGGTTTGGCATAGAACATAAAAGAAACAAGCATCAGAAATACGATGTACAGGGGGCACCAATAGAGCACTTGGAGAAGTCAAGAGAACTGTGGAAAATGACACCCCCAAAGGAATGGCCTCATCATTTTGTACACACCTTAGAAGGTATACCAACAAACCGGTATACAGACCAGGAATTGCACAGAGGAACTTCAAACTGGACAATATTGCAACATAATTTTATAGTCACTTTCTCATTCAAACATGAGAACCCCAACATAGATGCATCACTTAAGAAGATAAGAGGGGTGATATTCATTAAGGAGCCAGAAGTCGAACTCATAACAGAAGAACAACAAAAAAACAAACATATAGTGAAAGAAATTTTGTCATGCTACCATGTGCAGGAAGAAGCACCCGATGAATATGATCCACGTGATATTCAAATTGAGGAAGTGGAAGTCGAAAGAGAAGTGGAAGGTCCACCTCTAGAATCATAAGTAATTTCTGCGCCGATCAAGGTGAAGAAAGTCAACATTGGGACAGTTGAGAATCCCAAAATGGCCATCATTGGAGACTACTAGGATGAGAAAATAGTAGAAAGCATAAAAGAGTTATTGCACGAGTACAACGATTTATTCCCCACAACATTTACATAAATGAAGGGCATAGCAGGAGAGATGGGGGAAATGAATATACCACTCAAAGCTGAAGAAGGACCAATCAGAAAATGACCTTATAGACTAAACCCAATATATAAGAAGAAATTTAAAGATGATATCGATAGAATGATCGAAACCATAATCATATAACCTATGGAAGAATCAGAATGGATAAGCTCGATGGTAGTTCAGGAGAAAAAACAAGGCAGGATAAGAATATGCGTCGACTTGAGGAAGTTAAATGATGCATGCCTACATGACCTTTTCCCTACAAATTTCATGGATGAAGTGTTGGAGAACATAGGAGGACACAAAGTTTACTCATTCACTGATGGAATCTCACGCTACCACCATATCAAGATAGGACAGGAAGACAGATACAAGACTATGTTTGCTATAGAATGGGGATCCTACCAGTACACATTCATGCCGTTTGGACTGAAGAATGTACTAGCAATATTTTCTAGAGTAGTTGATGTAGGAGCATCATAAGAAACCAACCAAGCAAGCAAACTAAAAGGCGGAAGATAGTTGGAAGACCTCCAATGCACATTTTTGAAATGTTATTTTTTTGAAAAATTAATGAACAGATGTTAATTTAGTAGTTAAGGGAAATGTACTTGCATGTTGTAAATAGATATTGAGCGATTTTCTCTCATCTATCAATGTAAAAGGCATTTAAGCCCAGTTAATGAAAGTAGGTAGATTTGAATTCATGGATTAGACAGTTAGAGTGTAGGAGCGAGAACAGATATAGACACCCTCGCCTTTGTATCATAGAATTTGTTGTATCATTAGCATAGCACAAAAGAGGAGAGCTATAGTAGATATTTGAAGAGAAGAACCCATGTACAGGAGCTTTGAATTAATATATGAAGCTTTGAATAAGATTCATGGTGTTATGATGTTTTATGTTTGTACATGTTGAATGGTATGCTTACAATTGTTTTATTCTCTCTTTTATGCATTTGTTTTAATACTGTGTGTATGTATGATTTCATATTGAATGTTTGAAGTCTGAGAGAGAGATAGAATGAGTTTCAATTGTTTCTCCTCCTGAGTGAGAGAAGTTCCTGCAAGGAGTGTAGTGAAACGTCTACAAGGAGTGCATTGACAAGGGTTCTGAGTTTTATCTCAGAAAGCTTAGGAGGGATACTGTTTTTCTCATTCCAACAGAAGTGCAGGTGAAGCATAAAAGTCGTGCAAGGTGTGTGAAGGCTCGTTGAGGCCTTAAACTTATAAACTAAGGTTGAAAGGTAAAGGACTGTTGCCACAGAAGGTGCACAGAGTCGAAGAATCAAATACTTAGAAGTATTTAAAAGATTTCCACAAGGAGTGTGTGTAGGAGTCCTTTTTGAGACTTGAGTTTACAAGTTAAAGCTCAGGAGGGATAACACCTTTGAACACTTCAAAGGAGGATGGAGATCAAAATAATTCAAAGGGATATGAGGAAGACAAATGGCCGTGCAGAAGGTTAAGTGTCGAGGGAAGGACATTGTCTCATTCTACAGAGATCCTTGAGAAAGAAATCAAACGGTTGGAATTCTTCGTGGAGAACTCGCGAAGTTGCGAGGACCATAGGATATGGATAATTTGGAACAATCCTGAGCAGATCTTGACCTGAGGGTTGGGGTCTGCACCAGTTTTGGTATTAGATCTTGACTCTGCTTGTACATTGTAGACGGAGGAAGCAGGAGTAAGAAGAGTACTCTCATACGCACTAGTTGTGGTATCAGAGCATAGAAAAAGTTCTTTGTTTTCTGTAGCAAAGAAAAGAGAACCATTTTCATCCATGCCGCTGAGAAGAAGAGACATGCCAATGCTAATGCTTGATCCAGTCATGGAAAGAGAAATGTGCAAACTCTGTACCAGGCTTGATGCCATGGAGACAACACATAGGCACACAATTGACGTTGGAGATATCAGTGAGGCTGACAATGAAAATGAAGCTGGACACGAAGGAGAAGAATTTGTAGTTGAATATGCTGTGGATGAACACCTATTCAGGGTTGTTGCAAGGATAGGTGCCAGGGAAAAAATGGACATTTGAGTGTATGAGGGAAACCTGGATGTTGAAGAGCTTTTGGATAAATACTTCGACTATGAGGATGTCAAGGAAGACAAGAAAGTCAAACATGTTGTCACAAGACTTAAAGGGCATGCATCACTATGGTGGGATGAACTGTAGGCTGATAGACGTTGCAAAGGAAAATAGAAAATCAAAAGCTGGGATAGAATGGTAGCAAATATGAAAGCCAAATTCATACCCAAGGATTATCAAATCACTCTATTTCGGAGGATGAAAAATTTGAGACAAAAGATGATGTCAGTGAAGGAATACACTGAAGAATTCTACAAGATAAACATCAGGGCAGGTCATCGGGAAAGCGATGATGAAAAAGTTTCCAGGTACATGAATGGTCTGCGATATGACATTCAAGATGAGATGAACATGATGACCCTTCGGACTGTAGATGATTCTTATTAGATAGCTCTGAAAGTTGAAGAGAAGCTGAGCCAAAAGCAAGGTCAAAGAGGCCGAGGCAGAAGTCAAGCCAGAGGCAAAACAATTTCCCAAGATAGGACTCAGAATCCTAAAGAAGAGGGGAAGAAACCTCAAACTCAAACTGAGAGAGGAGGAAGCTCACAGAGAAGGCAATATGCATATAGAAATACTTTTCCTCATACTAGAGGAAGAGGAAGAGGCAGAGGCGGTGAAGTAAAATGCTTTGTTTGTGAAAAGATTGAACATAAATCCTATGAGTGTCCAGATACGAAGAAAGATGGTGGTGAAACTCACATTTACAAAGATCAAGGACAGAATGTTGAGGTAGAAGATGTTGAGAGCAGAAGATCCTTAATGGTGAGGAAAGTTCTCTTGAAGCCAGAGAAAGAGGTAGAGAACCTAGCCCAAAGAAATAGTCTGTTTCAGACTGCTTGCAAAACTAAAGACAGAGTATGCAAAGTCATCGCGGACAACGGTTGCATAGAAAATCTCGTATCTATAGAGATGGTAGAAAAGCTGGAGCTGGAGACTATCGTACATCCAAACCCATATAGAGTTTCGTGGCTACAAAAAGGACATCNTTCCCATGGATTCTTTTCATCTATTGCTGGGTAGACCATGGCAATATGAAGGAAATGTGATTCATGATGGGAGAAAGAACACGTACACCCTGGAGAAGAATGGTAGGGCTCACATGTTGTTGTCGATTAAGGATAAAGAAGTGAAACCATAAGTGAGCAACACTGTACTTCTCATGAGTGGGAAGGAACTTCTTAAGGAGGTTAAGAAGAAGGAATACACACAATTTATTGTGGTCAGGAAGCCCATAATTGTTTTGACCAGTACAAGAGTGGATGATTTACCAGAGGAAATCCAGAAGTTGCTAGAAGAGTTCGCTGATATAGTAGTGGACGAACTACCTTGTTCGTTGCCACCGATCAGGAGTATAAGCCATCACATTGATATTATACCTAGAGCCAGTTCACCAAACAAAGCAACGTACATATTGACACCGTAGGAGAATGAGGAATTTAAGAGGCAGGTCCAGGATTTAATGGACAAAGGATTGATTAGAGAAAGCTTGAGTCCATGCGTTGTTCCAACAGTGCTCAGCCCAAAGAAATATGGAGGTTGGAGGATGTGTCCAGACTCAAGGGAAATCAATAAGATTACCATTAGATACATATTTCCATTTCCAAGGATGGATGACTTGATGGATTGCTTGAGTGGAGCAAGATTTTTTTCAAAAATTGATTTGAAAAGTGGGTATCATCAGATTCGAATGAGAGAAGGTGATGAATGGAAGACCTCATTCAAGATGAATGAGGGGCTGTATGAATGGCTTGTTATGCCATTTGGCTTAAAAAATGCACCCATTACTTTCATGAGACTGATGAACGAAGTCCTGAAGGATTTCATTGGGAAATTCGTCATCGTATATCTTGACGATATATTGATTTTCAGCAAGACAGAAGCAGAACACTTGAAGCATTTAGTTGCTGTGATGAAGAGATTACAACAAGAGAAATTGCTGATAAATATGAAGAAATCATCATTTATGAGGACATAACTCATTTATTTGGGTTTTGTTATCTCTGCGAATGAGTTGAAGATGGATCTAGAAAAGGTGGATGCAATTAAGAATTGGCCATCGCCGAAAAGTGTGTTTGAAGTACGAAGCTTCCATGGTTTGGCTAGTTTCTACAAGAAATTCATCCTAAATTTTAGTGGGATTAGCACACCAATGATGAATACGGTGAAGAAAAGATACAAATATTTTCACTGGACAAAGGAGGTAGAGAAGAGCTTCAATCTACTGAAGAAGAAGATCATGGAACAACCGATTCTGGTTTTGCCGGATTTTAGCAAGACATTCCAGGTCAAGTGTGACGCGAGTGGATTTGCAATTGGAGTGGTCTTGAGCCAAGATGACAGGTCGATCGTATACTTCAGTGAAAAACTAAATTAAGCGAAGATTAAATACTCAACATATGACAAGGAATTCTATGCAGTCATACAAGCACTGAAGAAATGGAGACATTATTTGGTTCCTAAAGAGTTTGTTTTGTACAACGATAATCATGCTTTATAATTCATGACTCAACAGGAGAAGCTGAACCAAAAGCATGCTAAATGGGTTGAATTCATGTAGAATTTTACTTTTGTAATTAAGCATATTTCTGGAACTGCTAACAAAGTTGTTGATGCTTTGAGCAGGAAATGTTTACTTATGCAGGAATTCAGAGTAAAAATTTTGGGTTTTGATAACATCAAAGAAATGTATAAGGATGACCCAGATTTTAAGGAAGCGTATGAGGCATCTGAGAATTCAATTCTCAGGGATAGAAGCCAATGGACCGAATATATGATCCAAGATGGATTGTTATTCAGGGGCAGTCAACTATGTATTCCAAAATGCTCCATGAGGTAGAACCTTCTGAAGGAAAAACATAGTGGAGGATTTGTTGGACACTTCGGTCATGATAAGACATTCTCAAAGTTGAATGGCTCATATGTTTGTCCATGGATGAGGACAAATGTTAAGAAATTTGTGGATAGATGCAGGATTTGTTAGCACACAAAAGGGAAAAGACATAACATAGGCTTATATCAACCATTACCCATACCAGAAAGGTCATGGAATGCAGTGAGCATGGATTTTATATTGGGACTCCCAAGAATGCAAAGGGGCTATGACTCGATCTTTGTGATAGTCGACATATTTTCCAAGATGGCACATTTCATACCATGCTAGAAAACCAGTGACGCAACTCATATTGCAAACCTGTTTTTCAAGGAAGTCATCAAACTTCACGGCTTGCCAAGGAGTATTGTTTCTGATTGAGATACCAAGTTCGTGGGACATTTCTGGAGGACTTTGTGGAAGAAGTTGGGGACAAGTTTGTCATTTAGCTCAATGTATCATCCTCAGATGGATGGACAGACAAAATTCGTGAACAGAAGCTTGGGAGATTTGTTGAGGAGCCTAGTGACTGAACACCATAGTCAGTGGGATCACATTCTGCCACAGGCGGAATTTTCTTATAATGATTCACTCAATAGAAGAACATGGAAGATTCCATTCCAAATTGTATATGGAATGCAGCCAAGGGGAGTTTCTGAATTGAGAGATGTGGAAAAAGCTAAATTCAGAAGTGATAGTGCATAGGACTTTGTAGAAGCAATGAAGGACCTTCACAACCGAATTAAGGAGCGGTTGCAGAATTCAAATCAAGAATATAAGTGCAGAGTAGATCAACATAGGAGAGAACTTCAATTTGAATTTGGTGATATGATTCTTTCACATTTGAGGAAGGAAAGGTTCCCAAGGGGAACATATAACAAACCAAAAATGAAAAGTATTGGACCATGCAAGGTCGTGAAGAAATTTGGGGCAAACGCACATGAGATTGAATTACCCGATGGGATTGAAATTTCACCGATATTCAATGTTGCGGATTTGTACCCTTACAAAGATGAAGAAACAGGAGTAGAGGAGGAACATAAATAAGTTCAATGGACAAAACAAATGCATGTAGCTGAAAAGCCACATATAGAAAGTATAACTGACAAGAGAGTCAACAAAAAGACTAGGAGGAAGGAGTATTTTAAATACTTGGTCAAATGGAGGGTACATCCAGTTGAAGATGTGAATTGGGAAGATGAAGTATAAATTCAGAAGCATGGACAAACCGTGCAAGAGCTCATGAACAAGAGTTCATGAAGATTTTCAAGCAAGGGAATATGATGCAAGAGCATCGTAAGCAGCCAGCCAAGCAAGCAACGTAAAAGGTGGAAGACGGCTAGAAGACCTCCAACACACATTTTTGAAATGTTTTTTTTTTTTAAATTAATGACCAGATGTTAATTTAGTAGTTAAGGGAAACGTACTTGCATTTTGTAAATAGATCTTGAGCGATTTTCTCTCATCTATCAATGTAAAAGGAATTTAATTCTAGTTAATGAAAGTAGGTAGATTTGAATTCATGGATTAGACAGTTAGAGTGTAGGAGGGAGAAACGATATAGACACCATTGCCTTTGTATCATAGAAGTTGTTGTATCATTAGCATAACATAGAAGAGGAGACCTGTAGCAGAGAGTTGAAGAGATGAACCCATGTATAGGAGCTTTGAATTAATATATGAAGCGTTGAATCAGATTCATGGTGTTATGATGTTTTATGTTTGTACATGTTGAATGGTATGCTTACAATTGTTTTATTCTCTCTGTTATGCATTTGTTTTAATACTGTGTGTATGTATGATTTGATATTGAATGTTTTAAGTTAGAGAGAGAGAGAATGAGTTTCAATTGTTTCTCTTCCTGAGTGAGAGAAGTTCCTGCAAGGAGTGTAGTGAAACGTCCGCAAGAAGTGTGTTGACAAGGGTTCTGAGTTTTATCTCAGAAAGCTTAGGAGGGATACCATTGTTCTCATTCCAGAAGAAGTGCAGGTGAAGCATAGAAGCCATGAAAGGTGTGTGAAGGCTACTTGAGGCCTTAAACTTATCAACTAAGGTTGAAAGGTAAAGGACTGTTACTATAGAAGGTGCACAGAGTCGAAGAATCAAATACTTAGAAGTATTTGAAAGATTGCCACAAGGAGTGCGTGTAGGCGTCCTTTTTGAGACTTGAGTTTACAAGTTAAATCTCAGGAGGGATAAAACCTTTGAGAACTTCAAAGGAGGACGAAGATCGAAATACTTCAAAGGGAGACGAGGAAGTGAAATCACCGCGCAGAAGGTTAAGTGTCGGGGGAAGGACATTGTCTCGTTCCACAGAGATTCTTGAGAAAGAAATCGAATGGTCGAAATTCTCCGTGGAGAACTCGCGAAGTTACGAGGACCGTAGGATCTAGAGAATTTGGAACGATCCTGAGTGGATCTTGACCCGAGGGTTGGGGTCAGAGCCAGTAGTCATCGCTGCATTTAAGAAATTTATCCACCAGTTTCTAGAGGTATACTTGGACGATTGGAAAGTCTATAGTCTGTTGAAAGACCATGTAGAGATTTTTCGATTGATGTTAGAAAGATGCAAGCAGTGCCATATATCATTAAACATCAAGAAATGTATATTCATAACACCATTTGGGATACTATTGGGCCATATAGTATGGAAGCAAGGGTTACTAGTAGATCCTGCAAAGATTGTAGTAATTGTCAACTTTATACCACCAAAAATAGTCTGTCAACTAAGAGCGACATTGGGACACATAAGATGCTATAGAAATTTTATCAAAGGCTATGCGCATATTACCGCACCAATGTAGAAATTTTTAAGGAAAGATACAAAGTTTCAGTGGAATGAAGATTGTCAAGACGGTCTGGATACGTTGTAATAAAAGATGGTCACCGCACCAATACTAGTATTTCCAGACTGGGAGAAGACATTCCATGTACATGTAGATGCACTAGCCATAACACTTGAAGCTATTTTGGCACAACTAGGAGTGGGAGATTTGGACCATCGTATAGAATTTGTGACCATAAAAATATCATAATTAGAGAATAAATATAACACTACAGAGAGGGAAGGCCTAGCTATGGTCTACACACTGCAAAATTTCAGACATTACTTACTAGGAAAACATTTTAAAATGTTCACTGATCACTCAACCCTTAAATACCTAGTCAAAAATCTAGTGTTGGGGGGGATAATATGTTGATGGTTACTACTATTTCAAGAGTTTGATTTTGAAGTAATAGTCAAGCCAATAAAGTTGAATGAAGGACCTAACTACCTATCAAGGGTCATGGATGGAGAAGGACCTACAAATTTAGAGGACAAATTTCCGAACGCACAGTTATTTTTAGTACAGATCCCCGATGAATACTTTGCAGACATCATCTAGTACTTGAGTACAGGCACTTCGCCACAAGAATATAACATCGTGCAAAGAAAAAACCAGAAGTCTAGGCTACGGACTATCAGCTGATCGCATGAAACTTATACAAGATGGGCACAGATAGCATCTTGCGAAGATATGTGCTAGAACATGAAATACCAAGGGTTTTAGCAGAAGACCATGAGGTAATAGCTAGAGGACATTACGTAGGAAAAGATACCACGCAGAAGGTATTGCGTGCAGGACTATGGTGGCCGACCATTCATAGAGACTTGAAAGAGTACTTCCAGAGATGCAGTGTCTGTCAGAGGGTTGGTAAACCCAATAGAAGAAAACTTTGGCATGACAGACATATCAAGAAGAAAAATTTCAAGGAAGGAGACTTAGTGTTGATGTATGACAACAAATCCATTCAGCATCTAGGAAAACTCAGAATGCACTGGTTAGGACCGTACGAAGTAAAAACTGTCATAGATGGGGGATTTGTACAGATGAAAGAATTAGGAGGTGAAAAACTCATAGGGATGATTAATGGGATCCAACTAAAGTTGT
>SNQJ01S0018603.1:133294-150511 GCA_010110895.2 Picea sitchensis | reverse complement strand
CTAGGGACGTCTCCCTTGGACCAGCCATCCTAAATAGAAAGAGCCCCCCATCGAGGTGACAGTGGGTGGGGAAGCTCCTGTTACGCCGGTTTTAAGCCTTGACTCAAGCTACCTAAACCCTTCCTACAAACCGTGCGATAACAAGTACCACAGAAACAAAGTATATAGCATTGAGTGTGGCAATCTGCGAAGCAATGTGGCTTCGCAATCTTCTGACAGATTTATTTGATCATGAGATGAATCCTATTATTATAACCGGAGTTGTGTGAAGCTCTCTGAGAACCATGTGTTTCATCGAAACACGTTGAGATAAAATATCATTATGTCAGAGACATGGCACAGAGGAAAGTAGTACACGTGCAGTACCTTCCTACACATGAGCAGATTACAGATATGTTCACCAAACCGCTTGCCAAAACGAAGTTTGAGTACTTCTGTGAGAGACCTATCCTGGTGAAGATTACCTCCCTAGCTGAGAGGGAGTGTTGAGGATTACAGTCAAGACGAACTTCGAGTACTTATGTGACTTGGCCTGGTGGAGGATGCCTCCCTAGCTGAGAGGGAGTGTTGATGATTACAGCTGTGTGAGACATCCTGTGAGACGCAATGAGATAGAGATGTGGACATCCCTGTGGCTGAGCACAGATGGATGTGCCCCTAGTGGCTGAGCACTAGTGGGTGTTTGAGATCCTTTTCTATATTGTACAAGAGTCAGACTTACCTGTAACCCTATTTGTGATGTAAAGGGTACAGGTCGGCCCCACCATAAAGTTAAAGATAATTAATGTAAAAAATAATTAATATGGAAATTATTAATTATATTATGAGTTATTGAGGTCGGCCCTGTTCTGCAAATAGACACTATTGTTAACAGGTTCAGTCTATGCAAAAGTGCGTACCTCTCTTGGACGCTAGTCTTCTAGGGTTTGTGAGCACCCTTTTGTGTGCTAGGTTTATGGTGTGGGAGGTCTTTCTCTTGAAGAATATAGCAAAGGATTGGATGGGTTTTTTTCCCTTGTTGAGAAGGGTTTCCCAAGATACTTCTTGTGTACTTGGTCATGGTGTTTCTTCTTGTGATCTTGGTTGTTGCATCAAATTGTTTATGGTTTAAGTAAAATGCTAAAAATGGAATGAACTTCATGCTTAAGACTAGCTTATTGAAAAATCAACAGTCGTGTGGGCTATTTTGATGTATTTTGCGTTTATTACATGATGTAAAGGGTAAATGAGGGGTTGGCCCAACTTAAATTGAATGTTATGTTATGTTTGTGGACAAAAGTGAGGCGTTAGGCCTCATATATAAAAGCTAGCACTCATTTCATTTTTGGATCATCATTCCTCACCTTTGTGAGACACTACTTCTGAAATTTTCGGCCCTTAGGGGTTGCTAGCTCTTTCTCTCTCATGTGATATGCTTGGAAGGATCTTTTATGGACGGTTTTGCTGATTTTGGATGGATATTTCTGCAATTAGGGTAAAATTCTCTTGGTTTCTTGGATGAAGTAAGTAAAATTCGGCAATTATTGTTTATGCTATTAATGTTCATGGTGAAATTGTTATTTTGTTGCAAGAAGTCTTGTTTGTTGAAACCTTAAGAGAGGATCATAAGTGCTTCTTCCTCTCACAAGGTGTGTTTGTCTAAAACTGGTTAATTGTCCTTGCTAAGGTTAGAACCCGAAATCCCTAAAATGCTAGCACTTTAGGATTTTAGCCCTCGATAATTGATCTTTGACCCAAGGCTATTGGGAGCAGGGAGGGAAAGCGGGAAGCAGGGGAGGGAGCGAGAAGCTCGATTTTCAAAAAATCCTGGGAGCGAGAGCATTTCGAGAGCGTTTTTATATAATTCATATTTTAATATATTTTGATGCATAGATGTAAAAAAAACATGCAGAATATCGAATCAATTGCAAAAAACACAAAAACGTAGATTTTCGATCATTTAACCACTGGATTAGTGATGATCATTAAAGCATCAACCATTTAATGCATATATTATAACATCAATCATATAAAATTTGTCATCAACATATTGTAATAGACAACATCAACTACAAAATGAAATAGACTCTAGAGTCTAGAGCATCATATTCATTACCAAAGAGTTGTAAGATTCAATCAATAGTTCAAACTTCAAAGGTAAACTATCATATAATGTTCATTGTTTACAAATTAAGCCATTATAAAGACAAAGTACTAAGTTCTAGAGACTACTTCTAAACATGAAAAAGAAAAAGAGATCTAGTATACAATAGTAAGTACTATGCACTAAATTTTCCTCTTGCCAGGAGAAACTTCTAGTAGGAGTGTGGAAGTGTTCATGGAACACGACTAGTAGCTACATGGCCCCCACGTAATACTCAATGCTATGAAGATAAAGCCAAAACGGTTGCATCTGGAAACCTGCTAGTGGGTTGGGGTGGCATGTCTACTGCAGGAATATGATCACCCAAAATTTTAGCTTACAAGTGCTCTAAAACCATGGCTCCATCCTCTAAATTAGTCTCCTATGTATTGTTGTCACAAGTCACATCTCTTTTACAATTATCATTCTCCACTACATCACAATAATGGGGCAACAACGTCAAGTTGTAATGCACATGAACCAAACTTTATGCCTGGTCTACATTCAAGTTATTTCTCTTTACATCGTGGATCAAGCTATAGATTCTCCAACACCTCTCTGCAGAAGATGTGTTAACCACTTGAGAAAGCACCTTCACCGCCAATTTATGCAGATATGTGGTAAAGGAGCCATACATGTTTCACCATTCAATAGAACTCAACCTATCTCGATCTTGGATTGCATGCAAGTTACCAAAGACTCCATGCTCATTGATGTACTTGCTCAATTCACTTCGTACTTGAGCACACTCTTCCTCATGTACCAACTTGTCTAATGCAAGCATATACACATTTTGCACCTCTGGATCTGTGTGTGGTTTTCTCCTAACCCCACCCCCAGGTGTTGGTTGGGCCAACCAAGATGGAAAATAATATTTTGGTGTAACTTGTAAGGACCAATGTTTTAAAAACCAAAACCGGTACCGGAACCGGTCGAGGGTCCAACCGGAACCGGAACCGGAACCGGTAATAAACCGGTCAAACCGATTTCAATGAACCGGGTTTTTAAAAAATACATAAAATATTTAAATTTTAACGAAAAAAATATACTTTTAAGTAAGATTTTAAGTCATGTTCCAAAGCATTAGAGACAATTAGAGACAACAAATCCAAAAGTATGCTCATGAATATATCGAGCGACACCAAGTGCAATACATATCTAGAGATCGGAGCGTAAATACACACCAATCAATGAGGCTCTATATGGCCTCTACAACATCAAATAACATACTAAGTTAGAGTCACTGATGCTATAGGTGGGAATGCCAATGAAAAATGCAAAAATAGCCGCAGGGTAGATACTAGAACCGTAGATGGAAGAATCTCATGAGCTATGAGATTCTTCTACCCTATGGCTATTTTGTAGTCCTCCATGTCATAATCATCAGATTGGCATCACTGTGCTCTCTCCTCCATCCTCCTCCCTATATCCAATGCAATACGTACATTTGTTGACGTGGACTCTGGAGGATGAAGCCCTTCAGAAGGATCACCATCATCAAAAGTGACGGGATCTAGCACTAGTTCATTAAGATCCAAGTTGGCTAATGCCAACTCAACCTTGTTGTTCAAACCCTTATCATCGAGAAAACACATCCCACATCTTTGTTTCCCTTCAACCACTCTTCTCTGCTTGTATATAAGGCCGGAGGTTGGTGTACACATACACTACTAAGTCACAGGACACGACAACAAACTACAAAGAGAAGAGTTCAATAGAAAGTTTATACTTGTGAATTTTACATTTTTGCTAAGGTCGTGACAAAGAAGTTCAACAATCAATGCCACCAACATCGAGGTACATAAGAGCTTGGTTCTGCTTGATTAAATGTCGGTTCCATATACCCTCATACATGATAGAATCGATTGGAAACATTGAAATCTTGCCAATCTTGAAATCACAGCATTTAGAATGAATTTTGAATGGGACCTAAAATTCTACTTTCTCCATATGAAGTCCAATGAGGATTGAACCATATAAACATCATCAGGAAACAATTAATGGTAATGTTAAAAATTTAAGCAAAAGGATGAAAATGAAGATAAAGAGGAGAATATCACTTTTACTTTAAAATTTAACATTACCATTAATTTTACCCTGGTGCACACCAAAACACCTTACAACTCCACCTGTATTACTTAGGTTTTAAACACCTTACAACTCCACCTTGTTACTTAGGTTTTAGGTTTTAGGGGGGTTTAGAGGGTTTTAGGTTTCTGGGACCAAACCGACCGGTTTATGACCAAACCGGCCGGTTTATTCATAAACCGGCCGGTTTGGTCATAAACCGGTCGATTTCGTCTTAAACCGGTCGGCCGGTTCGGTTTTTCAACCGGTTCGACCCGGTCAGCTATCAAACCGGTCAAACCGACCGGTTCCGGTTCCAACCGGCCAGTTTTTAAAACATTGGTAAGGACATATGCTAGGGCATGAAGTGGAACATTCAAATTATCCCACCTTTTGACCACATGTTTATGGATATGATCATACAAGATCACATACACCTCTCCAATCATCGACTGGTCTATATATGCAAATTGAATCATACTATAAATGGGTTTCGTGAACTACAGAATATACCTAATTTGTTGTCGAGGCCCAAAACTGACCATCAAGAACCGTGTCCTCCACCTCCAAAAATCCAATTCTATCAAATGAAGATGTAGCCTTGTATTACAGATCCTGCCATGAATCACTCAAGACGATACTAGCGAATGCCTCTCTTACCTTCAAAAGACGCTTAAAGGTGAGATGATACCTAGCAAACCTGGTCTTTGCAATCTTTAGTAAACTCCAAATTAGAGTGATTGTGGAAAATGAAGTGGGCCATGGTAAAGCACCGATCCATCTATCATCATGGTCCTTCATTTTAATGATATCATGCATGCATCAAAAGGTTCATTGTGTGAACCAAACAACCTGACCAAAATATGGTCCTTACCTCTTCAACTCTCCAATGGTCATTGAATATGACTATAGTAGCCTTCAATCTCACTTCCAAGCTCTCACAAATGGTAGCCTTCAATCCCCCTTTCAAGCTCTCCAATCTCCCTTCCAAGCTTTTCAATCTCCCTATGTCTTCAATATTCCTTCCAAGCTCTCCAATCTCTCTTCAATCTCCCTATAGTAGCCTTCAATCTCCCTTCAATCTCCTCAAGAAATAGCAAGAATCCCACTCAAAACCCTCCTAGCAAAGATGAGTGAAATGACAATTACGATGAGAGAAAAATGGAGTGAATGAGTGTTTTAATCCCAACAAATCCTCACCATGTCTTTTGAAGCCATTTTGAACCTTGTCTTGGTTTCCAAACACCCAAAAAAAAGATGAATCTACTTCATTGTGCAGGAGCAACGAAGGATCATTGCAGAAGCGTCCTAGGAGCATTCAAGGAGCGACGCTTCCTAAGCACTCCCAAAATTGGCAGGGAGCGTTTTTTTCCCAACGGAGCACTCTCCCAAAAATGCTCCCATAAGGGAGCGTTCAGGAAGCGCCCTTTGTAGCGTGTTTCCTTAACGCTCCCTCTGGAAGCGAGCACGAGAAGTGAGGGAGGGCACTCCCCCACAATGTAGCTTTGACCTACTTGAAGCTAAAAGGGAGGAAAGGTTTCTAGGGCCCAAAGGTGCTTGCACCCTAGAAGTCCTTCACCTCAAGATCTAAGACCTAAGGCCCAAATGTGCTTGCAACATAGGGTTTAGATCCTACCTCTTGTTTTTCAAGTAGGCCAACCTTCAAGCTTGGTTGCATTGAAAGACTTCATACCCTAAAAGTCACTAATCTTGAAGCAACTCTCTTGGAGAATTGATTGATAAATTATCTCTCTCAAAACTCTCAAGCACCCTACTAATTGTACTAACACTAACCTTAGCAAACTTACTAAATAATGTGTTGTTGTTATAAAAGGTTTGCTACAACCATCTAAATCACCTTAATTTGTTGTAAACACTCATCTAAAGGTGGCTTAACTCACTCAGAAATAACATCTAACAATTGGAGAATATTCTACTGGATGTATGCTTGATTTTCATGGTCAATTGTTATATTTCTGAGTATTTATTATTCTTGTTGTTACAAATTACTTATTGTTGTTATAAGACTGGTTTACTGTTGCAATTTGCAACAACCATAACAATCTAACTTGTCTAGTGTCTAAAAGAGGTAGTTATTGCATACTTTGGCTTGGAAATTGTTATATATATCCTGTAACATGTTCTTGTTTCGGGTGTTGATGATTTGGCAGCAGTGGGAGGTATTCCCTGTTGGACAACCTTTCTTAGAGAAGAAGAAAATTCCAGAAGTCAAAGGAAGACCATTGAACAATTGATGAACACCCAGGAAGAGAAGTCGGCCCACGAGAAAAGAATAAAGCGGAAGCGGAATTCCCAGGAAGAGAAGTCGGCCCACAAGAAAAGATAAAGGGGAAATAGAATTTCCTAAAAGAGAAGTCGGCCCCAACTAAAGTGACTTAAAGACTACAAATAAGGTGACGTGTTGCTCATTTGTTCTCTCACTCACTCAGCTATCTCACTCAAGAAGGAGGAGCAAGTCTGAGGCAAGGAGAAAACGCAGCTACTGCAACATCTGGGGTTTTTGGTTTTTCTTGGTGGTATCTCTTTTACGCTCTCTTTGGGAGAGGTATGCTAGCCTTGTGTGGTGTTGCAGCTGTAGTTGTCTGACCCTACTAGGGTTTGACAAGGAGAAAGAGATAAGTTATTGTATCAAGGTTTCTTCATTATCAGTTTTGCTCTTGTGAATAGAGCTTGTTCATGGTTGTATTGTATTATCAGAAAGATTCTCTCTAAGAAAAGTTGGTTGGGTTTTTCCCTGTGTCTGGGATTTTCCTTGTGCTTGTCTATATACTTATATTTTCAGTATATGGTTCTTGAATGCTAAATGAAGATCAAAATACTCTGGTAAATCTATTGCTACTAATTTAAAGAAAATTTAACACCGGGCATGTACAAAATCATCTTCAAACTTCTTCTCTTCCTTAACCTAGACCAACCATTTGTTGATCAAGATAGGGGGCGGTAGGCTTGGCTACTAAACTTGTTCTTTGATCCCTTGAGGTCACCAGGGAAACCTCCCTTGTGGTAGACCTCTTCCATCAGTAAAACAAGGGAAGTCCCTACTTAGGTGACAGTGGTAGGTTCTTCCATAATTACACAAGATTTGGGGATCTTGTGGATGTTGATGATTACAGTTGTGTGCGACATCCTCCAGGACACAGACCTGAGAGACAGCCCCTAAGTTGGGTGTGTGGTTCCTATCTGAGACAGAACTGGACCGTTGTGTTGGCCTCCTCCTTACAGAGAGTTTAGATGAACTCCAGATGATTCTCCTGTGTAACGCAGTGAGAAAGAAGATCTGTTGAGTTGGACGTGCATGTGGTTGAGCACAGGTGAACATGTGAAATCCCATGAGCTGGGTGCATCGTTACGAGATAGAAATGAAACGATTATTAGCCTCCTCTGAGCAGAGAGTTGAGATGATGAACTCCAGAGGACCCTCATGTGTAACGCAGTGAGAAAGAAGATCTGTTGAGTTGGGCGTGCCTATGGATGAGCACAGGTGAACGTGATCCTAGTGGCTGAGCACTAGTGAGTGAAGCTCTCCTGTGAGACACGATGAGATAGAGAGACATCCATGTCGCTGAGCACAAATGGATGTGCCCCTAGTGGTTGAGCACTAGTGGGTGTATGAGATCCCTTGCTATATTGTTCAAGAGTCAGACTTACCTGTAACCCTATTTGTTATGTAAAGGGTACAGGTCGAGCCCACCTTAATGTAAAAGATAATTAATGTAAAAGATAATTAATATGGTAATTATTAATTATATTTTGAGTTATTGAGGTCGGCCCTATTGTGAAAATAAACACATCATTTGATGTGACAAGTCTTATATAAATAAAGGTGAATCCCCATTGAGGAAACACACTCAACATTGTGTCATCTCATGATTTCAGAAGTTGTGGTCTGAAATTATGAGAATTACAGCACCCTCTTGTGGGCTAGGTTTGGTGATGGTGTGGGAGGTCTTTCTCTTGAAAAATATAGCAAAGGATTGCCTGGGTTTTCTTCCCTTGTTGAGAAGGGTTTCCTAGGATACTTCTTGTGTTCTTGTGCATGGTTATTCTTCTTGTGATCTTGGTTTGTTGCAGTAGTTATGGTTCAAGTTAAAAGCTAAACAGAAAATTAATTAAATGCATGAGCTATAGCTCATTGAAATATCAACATACATGGAATCAGAGTAGGTCCTAAAGATGACCACTTGCACTTTCAAAAGGTAAAGGCCTTGAAGCTCCAGCCACAGGTCTTAAGGAGGAAACTAGCCGCAGGCTTGAAGAGGACCCACAGACCAAACCGCAATTATGAGAAACCTTACACCTAGCCGCAGACCACTAGTCTTGGCCGCAATTCTGATTAATTGAACTAAGCTTGGTTTTGCTTCTCTCGTTTCTTAAGTTTTCTACCAGCTCTATGTCTGGTTCCCTCGGAATTGAAATCATTCCCAATTGTTGGGAGGTCGCGGTTGTATGTTCCAATAAAGCAGATAGGGCCACGGTGGCCTCCTTAACCAGAGTAGATTATAAGGACTTCTTAGCCGAGGTGTCCAAACTGAGGGCAGGAACAGTGATTGAATTTGAGTTTTGGTCTAAACTCTTGGACGGACCTTCAACTGTAACTACACAGACTGTGTCGAAGTGACCCTGCATTCCAACGTAAGAATCGGAGAGACCGCAAGGGGTGTCGACCCCCAGCGCACCTTCGTAGCTATAAGAATCGTAAAGACAGTTGAATCCCAGTGGACGGAAAAAAAAACGTGTTGATTGTTAACGGGAAACCCGGAGTAGGCCCCCAGCGCACTATTGGAGCTATAAGAATGGCATTCGAGAAACCCGCAGTAGCCCCCAAGTGCACCATATACTATGGATGCGGATCTGTTCAACAGTATCTGAAGAAGCATCGTATACGATGCACACGGATCTGTTCAATAGTAAATGCATCGAATTCGAGACTTTTCCCTCGGCATGGCTTCTCAATTTAACTCTACGGCCACTTGAACAGCATAAGACAAGGACGGGTAGTGGCATCCAAAGGATCTCGGTGTTCCAGTTATTTCGCCAAACTGTGTGGACTGGTAATTAAGGTGAACAGAGGTGATGGTTGCAGCCATTGCACTTCCTTTAACTCGTCCTCCTCGCCATATCTCGCATTTGAGTTATTACACAGACAATAGGGATGGATGGGATTTGCTTCCGCTTCATTGATATTGAGTGTAGCAAAGTTTGCAACAGCCTGGTTTGAAAAATCTTATACACAGGGACCTGAAACCACAGAATCTTCTACTTCAAGTAATGATAGAAATGCGGTGCTGAAAATTGCAGACTTTGGTTTAGCAAGGTCCATCCAACCACAAGGATTAGCTGAAACTCTCTGCGGTTCACCTTTGTACATGGCTCCAGAGATTATGCGGTCCTAGAAGTACGATGCCAAGGCAGACTTATGGAGCGTGGGTACCATTCTATTTGAGCTTGTCACAGGAAAACCGACATTTTCTAGCCATTCTCAGATGCACCTATTGCAGGATAGTATGAAATCAAATGATCTGCACTTCCCACTTGATATTGTTGGAGGATCTCTATTTTGTCTTGGAGAATAGCACCCAAACACCTTGATATCCAAGAGTTATGAATTGTCATGAAAAATGCATCATTATGAGGGCATTTTGTCAAGCAGCATCTCCATTGGTGTACACTCTCAGGTATACACTTGTATATATATTATTTGCATCATTGTCATAAGGGTACTTGCAGGAGGAAGAAACCCTTGGTGCAATCATGAATCCAAAAGGATCTCAGAGCATCCAGAGGAGCAACACACTGGAAGTGAAGACTCCAAGTTAGATTGTTTTAAATTATCATGCCTATAACCTACATTTCTAAGGTTGCTATATTACAAGTAAGTGTTGTAGCTGTGACAACAATCCTTAAAATGTTTTGATCCTAGAGATGTACTCATGAATCTCCTCTAGGAGATATTCTTGTCTTGTTTCCTTTCGTTTGTTTTCTTGTTCCAGGCAGGTTAACAACAAAGGAAGATACTTATCCTTTAGACTTTAGAGGGAGTCACTTGACTCAGAAGGAGTTAAACTAATTGAGAAAGAGAGACAGTACCTTCTTCCTCTTCAGCAATCCAAAGGGAGATAGCCATTGATACAGTTGATCCAGTTGTTCCAGTTGATATTCCCAGGGACTTTGCAGTAGGCCATAAAAGGCATGTATGGGCTTGACAAACTCTGCAAGAGGCAAAAAGACATGCAACTAATGGAAGTGTCGAGAAATACAAAACGAGACTTGTACTCAGAGGATTCTCACAAGCAGAGGGAGTGAACTATGATGAGGCGTATTGATCCAGTATCTCGATGCACTTCCATCTATACTATCATCTATGAGTTGAAAACTACATCGGATGGATGTAAAGACATCCTTTATCACTGGTGAGATTGAGGAAGAAGTTTACATCGAGCAGCCAGAGGGATCCATGAAATATGACGAGAAATCTCATGTGTACAGAGTGAAGAAAGCCCTGTATGGACTAAAACAGACACCTTGTGCTTGGTACATGGATGGATTCTTGATAAGTTTGGGCTTCAGCAAGAGTGTTGTTGATCCAAACCTATATTATTACATTGTTGGTGACGAGACCCTGATTTTGTTGACTTATTTATGAAGCCTTGTTGTTGGATACAAGTAAGCTTTGACTTCTGCTTTCGAGATGAAGGATTTGGGTATGAAACACTACTTCTTGAGAAAAGAAGTATGACAGAGGACCAATGAGACTTTTCCTGAGTCAAGAAAAATATACAGTGGAGATATTAAAGAAGTTCAGTGTAACAGAATGCAAATCCATACGCCGATGGTGATGGATTTGAAGAAAATGAATGATGATGATTCAAACAAGATTGATCCACCGCTGATTGGATCATTGATGTATTGGGTTAACACCAAACCCGATTTATGCTATGCAGTGAATGTACATTAGTCTATTCATGAGTCAGTCGAGACATACTCACCGGATAGCAGCAAAGCATGTATTGAGATATATACGAGGCACAGTTGGATATGGCCTAAGATATGCCTCCAGTGTGGACTTGAGTTTACAGGGATATGCCGATGCGGATTGGGCAAAGAACGCAGTGGACCGGAGGAGCACATCCGGGTGTTGCTTTACCTTGGGGTCTGCATTGGTTTCCTGGTGCAGCAGAAAACAGAGCTTTGTGGCCTTGAGTACTACAGAAGCAGAGTATATTGCATTGAGTGTGGCAGTCCACGAAGCAGTGTGGCTTCGCAAGATTCTAACAGATTTACTTGATCATGGGATGGATCCTATTATTCATTGTGATAACCAGAGTTGTGTGAAGCTCTCCGAGAACCATGTGTTTCATGATAGATCGAAACACATTGAGATAAAATATCAGAGACATGATGCAGAGGAAAGCAGTTCACATGCAGTACCTTCCTACACATGAGCAGATTGAAGATATCTTCACCAGACCACTTGCCAATACGAAGTTCCAATACTTCTTTGAGAAACTAGCTTGGTGAAGATTACCTCCCTAGCTAAGAGGGAGTGTTGATGATTACAGCCAGGACAAAGTTCGAGTACTTCCATGAGAGACTTGACCTGGTGGAGAATGCCTCCCTAGCTAAGAGGGAGTGTTGATGATTACAGCTACGTGAGAAATCCTCCAAGACACAGACCTGAGAGAGAGCCCCTGAGTTGGGTGTGTGGTTCCTATCTGAGACAGAACTGGAACGTTGTGTTGGCCTCCTCCTTACAGAGAGTTGAGATGAACTCCAGATGATACTCTTGTGTAATGCAGTGAGAAAGAAGATCTGTTGAGTTCGACGTGCCTGTGGCCGAGCACAGGTGAACATGTGAAATCCCATGAGTTGGGTGCATCGTTCTGAGACAGAAATGAAACGATGTATTAGCCTCCTCTGAGCAGAGAGTTGAGATGATGAACTCCAGATGACCCTCCTGTGTATCGCAGTGAGAAAGAAGATCTGTTGAGTTGGACGTGCCTGTGGATGAGCACAGGTGAACGTGATCCTAGTGGCTAAGCACTAGTGAGTGAGGTTCTCATGTGAGACGCAATGAGATAGAGAGACATCCATGTGGTTGAGCACAAATGAATTATTAATTATATTTCGAGTTATTGAGGTCGGCCGTATTGCGCCAATAGACACATCATTTAATGTGACAAGTCTTATATAAATAAAGGTGAATCCCCATTGAGGGAACACACTCAACATTGTGTCATCTCATGATGTCAGAAGTTGTGGTCTGAAATTATGAGAATTACAGCACCCTCTTGTGTGCTAGGTTTGGTGATGGTGTGGAAGGTCTTTCTCTTGAAAAATATAGCAAAGGATTGGTTGGGTTTTCTTCCCTTGTTGAGAAGGGTTTCCGAGGATACTTCTTGTGTTCTTGTGCATGGTTATTCTTCTTGTGATCTTGGTTTGCTGCAGTAGTTATGGTTCAAGTTAAAAGTTAAACAGAAAATTAATTAAATGCATGAGCCATAGCTCATTGAAAAATCAATAGTGGAGGGCTTTGCACAACTACAAATCCTACGATAACAGTTCCATTAACAAAGAACGTACATTCTTTCATCATAAAAAAGATAGTAACTTTTTATGATGAAAAAAGGGAATATCCCTGGCGATTGCAACTTTTGTCTTCTGACTTATAGTATTCCAGAAACTGAAGTTGATTACCTAACCTGCAATGACACTTGAATCCATTACCCACTAAGCACAATAAGACATGTTATTCAGGTCTTTAGATTAATGTGAATTGATCAAATATAAAGTTGTCTCAATAATAGCAAACTTAATACAATAATGTTAGGAATTTCAAAGCATTTCCTTTGGATGAAATCTTCTTAAATATATCGTAATATAACAGAGCTAAACAATATGAATACAAAAGCGAATCCTTTTCAATTATAATTTTCTCAAGGTAGTTTTTAATCAAACATTCAAGAACATATGTTTCATAATATAATTTTATTGGTCTACTATCTTCATTTTCAAGAAGTTGATGATCTCCCAATACTTTTCCATTTAACTTTTTAGCATTGGGTGGAAAAGTGAGATGAAAATAAGATATAATAGCACTAGGATATAAATGTCACCCAGCTTTCTCAATGAGCATCAAAGAAGATCTCCCACAAAAAGCTATATTTTACTGTTTTTACTTGTAAATGCATTTACTTGGAACAAATACATATTCAATGAGCTCAGGGGTGTCACCTTGTAGACAATCTTGGACTTTGCAGCTGAGAAATATATATTGATTTATTTCCCGTTAAAACCTCAAATGTGTTCATATGAAGTATGAGAAATCAATTGCATCACACAAATATGTTGCCAAAAAGGAAAATCCTATATGACTGCTCTTTATTTCTGTCAAGTTTAGACATATGGTAGGTACTCTAAATGTTGATGATTACAGCTGCGTGAAACATCCTCCAGGACACATACTGATCGAGACGATCTGGGAGAGATCCCATGAGTTGGGTGTGCCCATGAGATGGGTATGTGGTTCCTATCTAAGACAAAACTAGAACGTTGACCTCCTCTGTGCAGAGAGTCGAGATGATACTCCAGATGATTCTCCTGTGTAACATAGTGAGAAAGAAGATCTGATGAGTTGGACGTGCCTGTGGCTGAGCACAGGTGAACGTGTGGAAAAGCCCATGAGTTGGGTGCATCGTTCTGAGGCAGAGATGAAACGATGTATTAGCCTCCTCTGAGCAGAGAGTTGAGATGATGAACTCCAGATGACCCTCCTGTGTAACGCAGTGAGAAAGAAGATCTACTGAGTTGGACGTGTCTGTGGATGAGCACAGGTGAACGTGATCCTAGTGGTTGAGCACTAATGAGTGTGGTTCTCCTTTGAGATGCAGTGAGATAGAGAGACATCCATGTGGCTGAGCACAGATGGATGTGCCCCTAGTGGTTGAGCACTAGTGGGTGTATAAGATCCCTTGCTATATTGTTCAAGAGTCAGACTTACATGTAACCCTAATTGTTATGTAAAGGATACAGGTCGGCCCCACCTTAATGTAAAAGATAATTAATATGGTAATCATTAATTATATTGTGAGTTATTGAGGTCGGACCTGTTGTGCCAATAGACACCTCTGTTGACAGGTTCAGTCTAATATAAATAAAAGTAAATTCCCCATTGAGGAATCATAACACAAGTGTGAGCTTGAAAATTTCAGAAAACACTTGTTCTTGGGAAAAGTGTGCACCTCTGTTGGGCGCTAGGTTTCTAGGGTTTGTGAGCACCCTTTTGTGTGCTAGGTGTTTATGGTGGTGAAGGTTTTTCTCTTGAAGAATATAGCAAAGGATTGGCGGGGTTTTCTTCCCTTGTTGAGAAGGGTTTCCCAGAATACTTCTTGTGTACTTGTGCATGGTGTTTCTTCTTGTGATCTTGGTTGCTGCAACAAATTGTTTATGTTTTAACTAAAATGCTAAAATGGAATGAACTTCATGCTTAAGCCTTGTTTGTTGAAAAATCAACACTAAATAGGTCTCACCATAGGAGAACATACTAGAATCATACAAGATGAATCTCTAGAAACAGAATCATACCTGAACAAGTATTTCTATAACTGGCAGAGTGGATAGCATTCCCTTCTCGTTAACATTTCCAACAACCCCATCCAAAACTTTAGCCACACCTGTAGCATGCAGGTGCAGGAAATTCACTCCACCTAAAAGGATGTAGCACTCAATGATTTTCATTGCAACCTGAATATATCACAACAAAACATAGATATGAAACCATTGCTCACCAAACAAGTTATTGTACAATCATGAAAAATTGAACATAATGACAAATAACTTCAAGATATTAAAAATTTTAATTCACTTTGCATTGTAAAAAAGATAATACTCTTTCAACAAATTTTGTAATAGCGAAAGAGTTGTGTGCTTCTATTTGATTCAAGTTTCCCTACAAAATCCTAAAACAAACTGCCTGCTAACCTCCTGTTATGAATGCCATTAGAAATTGGATAGTGCTGGTTAAGATCTCTAATCTACTGGAAGCTAACCATATATATTAAACTAGCTATATTTTGCAATCTGACACCAGTTCCATAATGGGGCGTCAATGTATGCATAAGAATCATGTTAGTCCACCTATCAAGTTTAGGAATAGTTCCCAATTGCACAACATGCATGAACAATGGGACTGTTCTCTTCTATTCGAAACTGATGCAGCATATAAACAAATCACGTGATGATCTTTGGTCATTAAAACTTTCTGAATTGATATATCTCATTGAACAATGCAGTATGCCACAATTGTTATCAATCCAGGGCTTGACCAAGACCTTGTCCATTGACACTAAAGAACTAGAAATTTAAATTTAAATTATATTAGTGTGTGTGAATGCCCAAAAAATAGGTCAATCAACTGGAGCGCATCCGACAACATCGAGAGATTAGAAATTTTTGAATTCAGTCTGCTTAGTAAAAAAGATAGCATATCATCAATAACTTAATCCCTCTTTTGACAATTTGTAATAGCTAAAGAGCTGGGTGCCTCAATTTGATTCAAATTTCCCAACAAAAGCTCTAAACAAACTGCCTGCTAACAGAATGAAAACTGGCAAATATTAGAAACAGTTACGAATGACATCAGAAATCAAATAGTGCTGGTTAAGATAGTTAATCCACTGGAATGTAACCATATATCTTGAACTAGTTATCTTTTGCAATCCATCACACCAGTTCCATTATGGGGCATCAATGTATAAATAAGAATCATGTTATTAGACTCGTTTCCAAATAGTTTCTAATTAAAACTTTCCGAATCAACATATCTCGTTGAACAAAACAATATGCTATAATTGTTATCAATCCAGGGCTTCACCAAGACCTTCTCAATTGACACTGAAGAACTAGAAATTTAAATTATATTACTGCTTATCTATGAAACATGACACGTCCATTTAACCCTCCGTGTCGCGTATCCGGCATGGGGACACAGATTCGTGAGGATACATCTTGAACACGGATTTGGGATGTGTCCTGTGCACCGGACACGTCCCAATTCTGTATCCGACACATGTCCCAATTTCACGACATGTGTCATGCATAGGGAAGGTCTCGGGCTCACGTTTTCTCATGTAAGTTGGAGTTGTCAGGTGTTTTGGTGTGCAACGGATGGTTATTTTTCCGTACTAATGCTATTTAAACACGTCCCCACCCCCTCCAGTTCACCAACCCTAGTAAGTAAAAGAGACATTCTCCTTTATCTTTCATTTTCATACTTTTACTTAAATTTTTAACATTACCATTTATTGTTTCAGGATGTTTGAAATTGGTTCCAACCTCATTGGACATCATATGGAGAAAGTAGAATTTTGGGTCCCATTCAAAATTCATCAGACTTAACAGTTTTCAGGATTTCAAGATTGGCAGGATTGCAATGTTTCCATTGGATTCTATCATGACGGTATGGAACTGGCATTTAATCAAGAGCACCAACCCTTTTATGTGTTGAAAATTGAAATAATGTAACTGCAAAGTATATTCTTATTATTATTTGATATATTATTCATTGGATCAATCCCCATTGTGGATTGATCATGTTGGCTATTGTAAAAGGACCAAATCTCCTTTTGTGGATTGGTCATAATATAATTGTAATAGACAAAAGAAGAAGTCGGCCCCAGAATATATCAAAGAGGCCCCGGAATAAAATAAAGGTGGTTATAACCACCCAGATTAAGAAGTCGACCCTGCCAGTGAAGAGACACTTCACACATACCAGATTAGTATAAATAAGGAGGCTAGCGCCTCACTTGCTCATTGAGAGACAAGTTTCGGAACTGCAGTTGGAGAAGAGAGAGAGAGAGAGTGGCGCATCTTTGGGAGAGGATCTTTTGTATTAGCTTAAGTTATCTCTTAGCATTGTATTGGCTATCTATAATAAGGAAGTTTTGTTGGGTTTTCTTCCCCTAGAGGGTTTCCCAGGATAAATGTTGTGTCTCTTGTGATTGTGTATT
>SNQJ01S0018603.1:106032-133284 GCA_010110895.2 Picea sitchensis | reverse complement strand
CTACCATACATATCCAAAGTTGTCACAGGTCTACCAGAATTCAAAATTGATCATGAACGCGTGTGCAATGTATGTGCGCAAGGAAAGAACATCAAGAACCCTTTTCCGAAGAGAGACAGCAAAGCAGAAGGAGTCCTAGGGCTCATTCATTCATATGTATGTGGCCCAATGCCATCGTCCTCCATTAGTGCCAAGTTCAAGGAATTCAAAGCCTTGATAGAGAACCATTCCGAAAGAAAGATCAAGATACTCATGTCAGATAATAGAGGAGAATATACCTACAAAGAGTTCGTGAGCTTCTGCAAAGATGTTGGGATCAAGAGGGAACTCACAACTCCCTATAATCCTCAACAAAACGGTGTAGCTGAACGAAAGAACAGAACGATAATAAAAGCTATGAAGACTATGATCCATGATCAAGATCTTCCAATGTGCTTATGGGCAGAAGCAGCAATGACAGTCGTTTATGTGCAAAACCGATTATCCCATAGTGCACTTGGGTTCAAGACCCTGGAAGAGATGTTCACCGGAAAGAAACCAGAGGTAAGCCATCTCAAAATATTTGGCTGCCCAGTTTTTGTACATATTTCGAAAGAGAAGAGAAACAAGCTGGAACCTTCAGGAAAGAAGGGAATATTTGTGGGATACTGTGAGGTATCCAAGGCCTTCAGAATTTACATACCAGGTCACCGCCACATTGAGATCAGCAGGGATGTGACTTTTGATGAAGATGCAGCACTCAAGAAATCGAGAAGATGTCAACTTGAAGAAGTATATGAAGAGGAACCCGTAATCCCCAGAACTGCAGAATCAGTGAGGGAGGTTCCCAGAGCTGTAGAACTAGTGAGGGAAGACGTAGTTTCCCCTGATGAGGAAATTCCAAAAGACCATGATATAGTAGAACTTCAAGAACCGCCTGACATGACGATCCTCCATAAAAGAAAGCCAGCTTGGGCTAGAGAGCTCATTCAAGATGGAGAGAAGTATGGTGTTCCCCAAAGAACCACGAGACAGGTGAAAAGACCAAAGTCATTCTCCAGTTATACGGCTTTGATGTGTGACCTCCTAGAGAAGGAGCCTACCTGCTTTGAAAAAGCCATTCAGATGAAAGAATGGGCAGATGCCATGACAAAGGAATACCAATCCATAATAAAGAATGATGTATGGGAAATAGTTCCCAGACCGAAGAGTAAAGACGTGGTATCCTCCAAATGGCTCTTCAAAATAAAACATGTTGTTGACAGAAGTATTGAAAAGTATAAAGCAAGATTCATCGCTCGGGGCTTTTCTCAAAAAGAAGGCATTGACTATGAAGAGACATTCGCTCATGTAGCCAGATACACTTCGATCAGAACTATCATAGCCCTTGCAGCTAAGATGAAGTGGAAGTTGCACTAGATGGATGTAAAGACAGCTTTCCTAAATGGTGTCATCAAAGAGGAAGTGTATATAGAGCAACCTCAAGGATTTGAAGTTGAAGACAGGAAGTCTCATGTCTACAGATTGAAGAAAGCATTGTACGGATTGAAGCAAGCTCCTAGAGCTTGGTATGGCCAGATAGATAGTTTACTGACGAGCTTGGGCTTTACCAAGAGTAAAGAAGATTCTAACCTCTACTTCAAGGTTATGAATGATAAGCCAATAATATTACTGCTATATGTGGATGACTTATTCTTAACCGGAGAAGAAAAGCTCATCACTGAATGTAAGAAGAGACTTGCCTCAAAATTTGAAAAGAAAGACCTTGGCCTAATGCATTATTTCTTAGGTCTTGAGGTATGGCAGAGTCCAGAGAGGATCTTCCTTAACCAAGGGAAGTATGCAGTCGAAATACTGAAGAGATTCGACATGTTGGAATGCAAGTCCATGAATATACCCATGGAAGCGAAGTTGAAGCTGTTGGTTGACACTTCGTCAGAATTGATTGATGCCATGCCATATAGACAGATTATTGGATCGTTGATGTACCTGACGAACACCAGACCAGACATTTGTTTTGTCGTGAACACCTTGAGTTAGTTTTTGGTAGAACCCAGACATGTTCACCTAGTGGCTACAAAACATGTGATGAGGTACCTTAAGGGTACAATAGATTGTGGTCTCAGCTATGATGGAGATCATGATTTCACATTGAGTGGATATACTGATGCAGATTGGGCCGGAAGTGTTTCTGACAAGAAAAGCACTTTAGGATGTTGTTTCAGTTTGGGATCAACCATGATCTCATGGCAGAGTAGAAAGCAATCCAGCATTGATCTCAGCGCAGCGGAAGCAAAATACATTGCTGCATGTTCTGCCAGCTGCGAAGCTATATGGCTTTGAAAGTTGTTGACCTAGAGCTGGAAGCAACCACGATCCTATGTGACAACCAGAGCTGCAAAAAGATGACAGAGAATCATGTATTCCATGACAGGTCGAAGCACATAAAGATCCGATATCATTACATCCGTGACATGGTGCAGAGAGGAGCCTTAAAGCTCCAGTACATTAGCACGAATGAACAGATTGTTGATGTGTTGACCAAGCCTCTATCTCGTGTAAAGTTTGAACACTTTCGAGATAAGCTTGGTATAATCCGAAAGGACCTTCCTCGAAAGGGGGAGTAGTTGTTGTGACAAGACATCTCTTGCTTCCAGCTTTATTGTTGTGATGTAAAGCAAGACGATGTGATGAGACTAGAACTGTGCTTCCGGCTTGACAGCTACGACGTAAAGCCAGTCTAGTATCCTGCTTCCAACTTGATTGTTGTGACGTAAAGCAGGATGAGTATCTTCCTTCCAGCTTTATTGTTGTGACGTAAAGCAAGACAATGAGATGAGACTAGTACTGTGCTTCCGACTTGACAGCTGTGACGTAAAGCCAATCTAGTACCTTGCTTCCAACCTGATGGTTGTGACGTAAAGCAAGACGATGTGATGAGACTAGTACTGTGCTTACGGCTTGACAGTTGTGACATAAAGCCAGTCTAGTATCTTGCTTCTAGCTTAAGTGTTGTGACGTAAAGCAAGACGTTGAGATGAGACTAGTACTGTGCTTCCAGCTTGAGAAGTTGTGATGTAAAGCCAGTCTAGTATATTGCTTCTAGCTTGATTGTTGTGCGTAAAGCAAGACGAGTACTAAGCTTCCAGCTTGACAGTTGTGACGTAAAGCCAGTCCTGTATTATGATGAGCCAGCCTCGTGCTGTGATGATGATGATGTATTAGTTTTATAATAATACATATTGATGCAGATGATGATTGCATTCCTTTGAGAATGACGATGTTGTTGATGAAGAAAACTTCCGATGATTTATAGATATGCCAGTCAGTGTTCCGATATTGATGATGTTGTCCTCTCACCCACTTGATGTTGTTGATGATGTTGTCCTCTCTCTCTCGCCTGATGTTGTTGAAGAATACCCTTCTTGTTAAGGGGGAGTGTTGAAATCATGTAACTGCAAAGTGTATTCTTATTATTATTTGATATATTATTCACTGGATCAATCCCCATTGTGGATTGATCATGTCGACTATTGTAAAAGGACCAAATCCCCTTTTGCGGATTGGTCATAATATAATTGTAATAGGCAAAAGAAGAAGTCGACCCCAGAATATATCAAAGAGGCCCCGGAATAAAATAAAGGTGGTTATAACCACCCAGATTAAGAAGTCGGCCCGGAAAGTGAAGAGACACTTCACACGTGCCAGATTAGTATAAATAAGGAGGCTAGCACCTCACTTAGACACACCTCACTTGCTCATTGAGAGACAAGTTTCGGAACTGCAGTTGGAGAAGAGAGAGAGAGAGAGTGGTGCATCTGTGGGAGAGGATCTTCTGTATTAGCTTAAGTTATCTCTTGGCATTGTATTGGCTATCTATAATAAGGAAGTTTTGTTGGGTTTCCTTCCCCTAGAGGGTTTCCCAGGATAAATGTTGTGTCTCTTGTGATTGTGAATTTCTCAGTGATCTTGTCTTATGTTGTTGTTATCTATTGAAATGCAAAGAACTATAATAATGGCTTAAACATTAACATTATGTACCTCGATGTTGGTGGCATTGATTATTGAACTCTTTTGTCATGACCCTAGTAAAAATGCACCCTTCACTCAAGTATAAACTCTTTTATTGAAGTCTTCTCTTAGTCATCGTGCCAGGTGACTTAGTGGTGTATGTGCACACCAACCTCTGTCTTATTTGCACGTAAAGAGAAGAATGGTTGACAGGAAAGACAAAGATGTGGGATGTGTTTCCTAATGATATGGAGTGTTGAAGTGGCATTAGTCAACTTGAATCTTAATGAACCAGTGCTAGAGCAAGTTACTTTTGATGATGGTGGTCCTCTCGAGGGATCATCCTCCGCAAGAGTAGATGCACATAATGCATTGGATATAGAGGAGGAGGAGGATGGAGGAGAGACCACTGGTAGTGATGCTAATCTTGATGATTACGACATGGAGGACTACTGACAGTCGCAACTCATGAGCTATGAGATTCTTCCATCTACGGTTTTATTATCTACCCTATGGCTATTTTGTATTTTCCATTGGTATTCCCACCTATAGTATTAGTGACTCTGACTTAGTATCTATGTGCATTTTGATTTTGATGGCTTATTGAGATTGAGAATGTTGCAGCGTATGGTTCTAATTTCTTGTGTTCAGTGTATGTTATTCGATCATCATTGATGTTACAATGTATAATGAATCATGATTTATCATTTGTTAGGATATTTAGGCACTTAGGAGATAGTTAAGATCTACTTGGTCTAATGAGTCGTTAGGTAAAAGAGTGTTTCTTAGTGTGTTTCTTTAGTATGCATTAGTATGCATTTGTAGTTAGGAAATCCGACGGTCACGATATGTTCCCGACATAGAGTGATACGACGGTTCATATTATCCTCGATCTTAACAGCGATTGATTTGTGGCTTAACACCCGATTGGTCCATGATCTTTATTTAAAAAGCATGGAGGGTCATTTGCCAATGATCGATTGTGAGAAACTCTCTTGTAAAATCTCTCTGTAATATTTTTCTTTTGCATTAATAAAATGTTGATGATTGCAGCGTCGTGTGACATCCTCCAGTTCGTTCTCCTCTGGACTGAGTTGAGACATTTGTGAGAGAGAGCCCAAGTGTTGGGTGTGCCCATGTGACGAGTGTGCGTCAGACTCTGGACTGAGTTGTGTTGACGTGTGGTCTCTTGTCTACTCCTCTGGACTGAGTTGAGATGACTTGAGATGGTCTCCTGCCTTGTACTCCTCTGGATTGAGTTGAGTCGGCTTGAGATCGTCCCCTGCCTTGTACTCCTATGGACTTAGTTGAGTCGGCTTGAGATGGTGCTCTAGATGGTACTCCTGTGGTCTCAGTTGAGTTAATATGTTGAGTGAGACGTCCCTGTGGTTGAGCACAGTTGGACGTGTCCCTAGTGGCTGAGCACTAGAGGATGAGAGAGATCTGTGCTATATTGTATGAGTAAGATTTGTTGTAACCCTAATTTATGATGTAAAGGGTACAAGTCGGCCCCACCATGTGAAAGATAATTAATATTATGTAAAGATTAATTATATTATTGAGTTAAAGAGGTCGTTCCTATTGTGTCAATAGACAGACCTTTTGTTGTGTCAATTCTTGTATAAATAAGAGTGGATCTCCATTGTGGATCACACTCACTCACTTGTCATCTCAGAATTTTAGCAAGCACTTGTACGGCTGAAGTGTTCACCTTTCTTGGGCGCTAGTTTCTAGGTTTTGTAAACACCCTCTTGTGTGCTAAGGTCTATGGTGTGGGGGATCTTCTCTTGAGAATATAGCAAAGTATTGTTGGGTTTTTCCCTTGGTTGAAAAGGGTTTTCCCAGGATACTTCTTGTATTCTTGTGCATGGTTATTCTTCTTGTGATCTTGGTTATTGCAGCGCTTGTGTATGGTACATGCTAATTGAAATAAACTACATGTGCATGAGCTAAGCATCAAAAATTTAACATAAACTACTCCAAGTGGTCGCATTGGTTGGGGTTGTGGATATTTCCCCGTAGGGGTTTTACCACGTCAAAACATCGGTGTTTTGATCATTGATCTGGTTGTGTGAGTGGTTACTGAAGGTGTTCGTCCTCTATTGGAACACATGTATTGTCGAACATGGTATCAGGACCTGTTTGAAGACTCGTTCCTGTTGTAGATCGAGCTCGTGAAGCCGAGTTGCCTCATCTCTGTTTTCTATCATTTTCGTACATTTCTGGGTTGAGAGGACTATTCCATTGCGTCTGGAGCATTCGTTTTAATCAGGAACGCTTTTCGTTTCACTCCAAAAGGTTTCTCTTTGCCCAAGATACAGCCATTTCAGTCAGATCCGGAGGTATAAAGCCTGAATACGCACGTTTTAAATTTTTGCAGAGTATTATTTCGGTTTTATTTCGGTTTTATTTCGGTTTTATATTGTTTGTTTCTGGCTCAGCATTAAGATAAACCAAAGAATCCCAAGAAGCAACATCCTCGCCACAACAACAAGCAACATAAGGGTCCCAAACCCACTCAGACAACTTCAGCTCCTAATGGTAACAAAGGAGCAAAATCTAAAAATAAGAAGACGGACAGACATTGCAACTTTTGTGATAAAGATGGTGATGATGAGTGCAAATGTTTCAAGAAGATGGAATCTTTAGAAGCAGCGATGAAGAAGCACAACATCAATATTGATTCTACTTCTTCTTCTCATGGACATGCACTTCCTGCTTCTGGTTTCTCCTTCAATGCAACTTCTACTTCTTCTTTTGATGAGTGGCTTATTGATTCTGGAGCATCTTATCATATGGCTAAGGATAAAGACATATTTTCTGCTCTAAATGAATGTAACACCAAGAAAATATTTGTTGGTTATGATAGATCTCCTAGTGTTGTAGGATCTGGAACAGTTCAAGCATATAATGGCCATTTCAATGATGTATTATGTGTTCCAAGTCTTTCTTGCAACCTTCTATCAGTATGTCAAATCACTCATTCAAGTGAAGGTAAAACCGTAGAGTTTTCACCTCACCAAGTTGTAATCAAGGATCTAAAAGATCCTAAGCATGTTCTTGCAACTAAAATTGTTGATGATATTACCAGGTTGTACAAGTTTGACAACTTTGGGTCATCATCTTTTCCATCAGTTTTTGTTGCTCATAGCGATGACTTGAGCAAAAACTTTGGCATGAGCGGTTTGGTCATCTAAACTATCGCTCATTGTAGCAACTATGTGATCAACAGATGTTGACTGGCCTTCGTCTTGTTTCATGCAGAGATGGTGTTTGTGTCGGTTGTGTTCTCAGCAAACATCATCGGGACAGTTTTGACAAACGTGCCTCTTGGCACACCTCAAGCCCTTTGTAGCTTGTTCACAGTGACTTGTGTGGTCCACTTTTTTTCCTTCTTTTTCTGGGTGCAAGTATTTCTTAACTTTCATTGATAACTTTTCCAGACGTACTTGAATTTACTTCTTAAAACTTAAGAGCGAATTTTTTGACAAGTTTTTGGCCTATAAGACCCTTGTAGAAAAGCAATTTGGACATCAAATTCAAAGGTTAAGAACAAATAATGGAGGCGAATATGTGAACAATAATTTTACAAGCTACTGCACTACACAAGGCATCCAAATGCAACACATTGTTCCATATACACCACAACAAAATGATGTTGCCGAGAGAAAGAAACGCACATTAAAAGAAATGGCTAATTGTATGATCCAGTCTAAGGGATTAAATCTAAAGTATTGGGAAGAAGCCATCAACTGTGCAAATTACATAGTAAATCACACTCGCACAAAGGCTCTTAAAAATATAACACCAGAAGAAGCTTGGACTAAAATTAAACCAGATGTAAGTCACTTCCGTATATTTGGCAGTATAGCATGGGCTCACATTCCTGATGAGAAAAGGAAAGCATTGCAACCTAAAAGTGAGAAGTGTATATTTGTTGGTTATTCTGAAGATGTCAAAGGTTAGAGACTTCTTCAACCACATTGTAATGAAATTATTATTAGAAGAGATGTTAAATTTGATGAAAATCTATTGGCCTGCGAGCCTAATTCGACGATTGTGCCATCTTCGACATTTGTGCCTTCTTCTTTTCCTATTCTGGTTTCTTCTTCAGATGATGACAGTGAGGATGAAAATCCACCTCCATCTACTCACCTTCCTCCAAATGAGTCCTTTGAACCTGAACCAACACCAACTCCACCGCTTCCTAGATGGGTCCATTCAACACGAGAAGTAGCTAGTGATCTTGTCGGTGATCCTTCAGATCATCGTCGGACAGGTTCACAGTTCCAGCGAGCCTCTTATCTTTTGTCTCAAGTTTCAAAGACGCATTATCCAGAGACATTTGCAAAAGCTTCAGCTTATCCAAATTGGGATACAACAATGAATGAAGAGTATCATTCTTTAATAGAAAACGATACTTAGGATCTTGTACCTCTTCCAAAAGGAAGAAAACTTGTCAGATGTAAATGGGTCTACAGAACTAAGTATGCTTCAGATGGAAGTGTTGAAAGACACATGGCCCAGTTACTTGCCAAAGGATTTTCTCAAGTTGAAGGAATTGACTATAATGAAACCTTTGTCCCTATAGCCAAAATGAATTCCATCTGCCTTATCCTTGCCCTTGCTGCCTCACATAAATGGGAGGTCCATCAGATGGATGTTATATCTGCCTTCTTCCATGGGGATTTGCAAGAAGAAATCCACATGAAACAACCTTCTGGCTATGTCCAGAATGACTCTAGCCTTGTTTTTCGCCTTAAGAAATCTCTTTATGGTCTTAAGCAAGCTCCCCAAGCTTGGTATGCCAAAATGGACATCTTTCTTATTGACACTACATTCTCTAGATGTCATTCTGATCCTAATATCTATATCAAGAAAGTAGGAAGCCATCTCATAATCCTTGTCCTTTATGTTGATGACCTTATCTTTACTGGTAGTGACTCAAAACTTTTAAACCAAGTGAAAACCAGGCTTAAGAAGAAATTTGAAATAACAGACTTAGGCTTTTTGCATTATTTCCTTGGCCTCCAAGTTTTGCAAACCAATAAAGGAATTTTTCTTTCCCAGTTTAAGTATGCTTGTGACCTTCTTCGTCCCTTTCACATGGAAGATTGTAAACCAGCACCTTCTCCCTTCCAATCTGGAGTCAAGCTTGCTACCACCTTGTACCGTCAGTTAGTTGGTAGCCTCTTATACTTGACTCATACCCGTCCTGATCTTTCCTTTGTTGATGGTCTTGTTGCCCAGTATATGCAAACACCCCATGAAAGCCATTGGAAAGCAACTAAAAGGATACTTCAGAATGTCCGTGGTACAGTTCATTTCGGGATACATTACAGTTCAGGGGGGACTCCTTTATTTGTTGGTTTTACTGATTTAGATTGGGCCGGCGACCCTGATGATCGAAAGTCTACTGCAGGTTATGTTTTCAGCCTTGGTTCAAGACCTGTCACTTGGGCCTGTAAGAAACAACAGGCTATTGCACTTTCTTCAGCAGAAGCAGAGTACTGAGCAACGGTAAATGCAAGTTAGGAAGCCTTGTGGCTTCGACAGATCCTTTCAGAGTTTGGATTCCAGCAGCAGCATCCGACCAGCCTTTGGTGCGACAATCAGAGTGCCATCAAGCTCGCCAAAGACCCAGTTAAACATCAACGCATCAAACACATTGAGCTATACATGCACTTCATCAGAAAGCTCATTCATGATCAAGATATTGAAGTGCTCTTTTTCCCTACAGAAAATCAAGTTGTGGACATTTTCACAAAGTCTCTTGCAGAAGCGAAGTTTTTCGAACTTCGATCTATGTTAGGAGTTCAGGAAGTTGTCATCAAGGGGGGATAGACTCTAATGCCTCCTTCCTTCTCCTATTGTGTCACTATTGTAAATCCTTCAATCCTATCCCAAGTTGTTCTTAAGGGGGGATGTTAGGATATTTATACACTTAGGAGTTAGTTAAGATCTACCTGGTCTAATCAGTCGTTAGGTAAAAGTGTGTTTCTTAGTGTGTTTCTTTAGTATGCATTAGTATGCCTTTGTAGTTAGGAAATCTGACGGTCACGATATGTTTCCGACATAGAGAGATCCAACGGTTCATATTCTCCTCGATAATAATGGCCATTGATCTGTGGCTTAACACCCGATTGGTCCATGATCTCTATTTACAGAGCATGGAGGGTCATTTGTCGATGATCGATTGTGAGAAACTCTCTTGTAAAATCTCTCTGTAATCTTTTTATTTTGCATTAATAAACTGCTCCAAGTGGCCGCGTTGGCTGGGGTCGTGGATGTTTCCCTGTAGGGGTTTTACCACGTCAAAACAACGGTGTGATGATCTTTGATTTGGTTGTGTGAGTGGCTACTGAAAGTGTTCGTCATTTGTTGGAATACCTGTGTTGTCGAACATCATTTATGTTACATGTTTAAATTTTTGTATCATGTAAATCCTCTAGTTTATAACAAAATATGAAACTTTGTCTAAATTTCATTTTAGTATGTGTAATTTTCAAAAAATTTCATATATATATATATATATATTAATATATATGTGTGTGTGTGTGTGTGTGTGTCCTCCGTGTCATGTTTTGGGGTCGAAATTTCACATGTTGAATACTACTATTTTTGTGTCCTTCATGTCTCGTGTCATCGTGTCAGGGGAATTAGGTGCCTGTCATCCCCTAGCCTAGGGATAATTAAGGAGATTATGTCTCGAGGCCCACAGGTCCCAGACATGGAGTAGAGAAAGCCAGATCAACTTGAGCAAGGTACTAGAGGGCCCATCCTTTTCTTCTTCAGCGCCTCCACTTTGTCAGCAGCAGCAGCATCCATCACATCAGCATAGTCCTGCAGCAGAAATGGGTCTTGCTCCATGAGGTAATGTGTCAGGGTATCAAGGTATGTGTCACTTTGATTCTCAAAACATTTGAATATGTTCAGTTAATTCTTTTTGTTTCTAACGTGTGCTTGGACCTTATGCCTTTCCACTTGACCAAACCTGGAGGGAATGACAAAATGCCCTAGTAAGCAGGTTCCCATAGGATTTGAGTTTCCACTAGGGGGATTCATGAAAGGTCATCGTCCGTTCCCACCATACTTACCACATTTCATCTTTTTCCTGCTCATCCATCCCATACACTGGTTCGGGCATTAGGTTGGCCAAATTATCAAAGGGTTGTACCTTACCTTGTGGGAAGAAGGGGCTAAAGGCCTAGAGGGTAAAAGCAACTGGCAAAAGCTAAAAGCCAAAAGAATGAAATCTTGAGATGCTTCGCCCAGGGATCCCCGAGAAAGCAATAAAAGGATTCTCAGCAAGAAATAGAGAGACCCATAAAAATAATAAATCAAGACCTAGTTGGAGGATAGGGGGTCTCATCATGAGCCAGCATATTAGGTCCATGGGCATGTAGTGGTATGACACTACCATTCAGCGGGTCACCACGCCAGGGTAGTGGCTCTTGGTGGCATAGCCAGGAGAAAGGGGGTCTCATCATGAGCCAGCCTTCTCATTTCCGTGAAATGATTGTGGGTAACATTGTCACCACTAGTCACCACGTCAGGCCAGTGTCCCCTAACTAGCCTCTTGAAAGAAAAAGGAATAAGAATAAAAGATAAAAGGCATGAATGGGCTTGGAAACATTTGCATCATTTGCATCCATGACAAGGTGCAGCTCACCCTCTTCAGAGGCACCCACAGGTAAGCCATACGTTTCCCTGCTATCACTGCACCCATTGCCCAGACATCCCCTACCACGTCATCCACTTACATATCCTGGATTTGAATTCACCCGGGAACATCCCACATACAAATAGCATTACCCCAATAGGACGTCCTAGCGTCCCCTCCAAACTTGGCTTGTAGAATAGCTTAATATCTTTGAGCACTTGTCCAGGTAAAGGGGGTTCCATGCACATGTTTAAATAACTTGATGATTAGATGTGATTGACATTTCTATGATCCTTGTGACTTATGAGCCCATGGAGGGCGTATTTGTTGATGTTGCAGGGCCACACCTGATGGACAGGTACACATGGGGAGATGATTAGTCCGAACCTCCATGGGGCTAAAATCCCACCAGATGGATGTTGAGACCCTAGCCAGGGGCAGAGACAGATCAAGGGTTTGCCCCAGAGAGAGAGGAGGACGTTCCACCAGGGACAGCCTAGCAGGCCTGGACCCAGGGGGCTCTTACCCTTTTCACCATGATGTAGGTCTTGGAAGGCCCATGACGTCACCCATCGTTATGGATACTTTGGAGGCAGTTGTGTGCCAAGTGGCACCGGTGGCAGGATCCTGAGGCCCAAGGAGGCCTAACGTTTTGCTACAGGAGGCCAACGTTTCACTAAAAGGGCCTAACGTCACCCTAAAAGGGCATGACGTCATCTTTACACCGTGATTTAGGGTTTATTTATGACATTTAATGTAAAGACTAGATATTATGTGTAACTGGCCATGTCGGCCTTTTTGACCTAATTCTGTTCATTGTAACTGTATAAACAAGGGGAAAATCACTCTTATTTTTCATCATCTTTCACTCACACTTCTGAGGACTGAAACTTGCGTCCTATCTAGGGTTTCTTGGCTGAAATTTTAGGCGCACTTGTTGAAGAAGGCTAAATTTGGAGTATTTTGGCAAATTTCTTGGTGGATGTGTTCAACTGGGGTTTTTCTTGATGATTCTTGATGTATGTAAGTGTTTTCTGCAATTCTTCTTAATTGAATGGTTATAGTCTTGTTATCTTTCATTTACATTAAGATTATGAAATTGTTTGTTTAAACCCTAGGAAGTCTAGCACTTGTTATTGTCCTAGCTTTAAAGCCTTCACCTACTAGATCTTTCCAAGAGGCCAATTTTCTTGAAGCATTTGTTAGGTGCTGCCATTGCAGCACCTTAGTATCCATTGTTTCATCTTAGCCAATTTTGCTTCATGCGTTGAGTTAAAGAGGGAGGAAATCTACTAAAGCCTATGGTTACCTACACCTTAGTAGCTAGTTTCCCCTAGGGTTTGATAGTGGAGCCTTGGGTTACCAACACTGTAATCTATCAATCTCTCTTGTCTTTGACTCTCCTACTATCATTATTTCTCATCAGCATTTGTTGCCACATCATTGAATACATTTGCCCTAAAGCACTAGTCTAAGCCTTCTTGTTGAGTGATTGATCAAAACAACCATCAAAACCTATGCCTTGAGCTTCCTACTATTATTTCTTATACTATACTAGAATAGCCTAACCTACTAACATTATTGTTGTTGTTACTGAAGTAAGCTACAGCCATACATTGCGACATTAAAAGCTTCTAAAAGCAATTGAAAGGGCTGATTATTGCATTGTCTTGATTGCTTCTAATAAACGCTAGTATTATGATGTTAATGGTTGATTATTCTTAGTCATTTTAAAGTTGTTTCAAGCCACTCATTGTGAAGTATTGCCTTATAAATGTGCTGTTATAATTTTCCGTTTACTTCATCATTATCAATGATTGCTTTTATTGAAAGTCTATGGTTTTATGAAATGCTAACCTGACAGTGTACTTGCAAATATATATAGTTTCTTGTTGCTGTGTCTCGGTCGGTCACCTTGATATATTATCATTTCATTGGTAATAAAACCGGGCCTTTCTAATCGGTGGTGACCTCTGAGAGGAGATCTTTTATCAACCATTTTGACCTTCTCAAAACCCCGGGTCACCGGGAATGTCTCCCCTAGACCTACAACCCTAAATAGAAAGAGGAATCTAATTGAGGTGACAGTGACAGGATGCCCCTCAAGTTACGCCGATTTGCTTTTCTTTTACCTTTCCTTCTATCAGAGTACAAATTGCACGATAACATTTCAGCCATTGTACGTGGAACTATAGTCAATATTCCTCAAAGCGACACTTTTTGGTAAGCCTTTATCGAGAACATTTCTTACAAAGCTTACACAGCAGCTCCACTAAGGGGTGATTCCTTGTTCTTTGATAATTTCAGAAAATTATCTAGCGACTCCAATGATCCTGGGGAGGTATACCAACCCTCCCAATCCTTTAGAAGAAAACCTCATTGAAACTCTCTTGTAGTAAAATCCTTATTTGGAGGAAATCTTAAGCCCAACCGATAATAGCCACGGGGACTCAAGTCATTCCAAAATGAAGCCAATAGCAAAGACAATGGTCATCCAAGCTTTTCAAACCACTAGACATGAAACTGATATACCCGAGGGATACCCTAGGCAAATGCCCCCAAGTATGAAAAATGGTTGCCTAAATTCCCTGGAAATGATGAAAGCAGTGTCAAGGATCACATGAGAAATTTTGGGCCTTCTTTCAGTTTCATCCTATCAGTGATGATGCGAAAGGTTAGCTATGAAATTGTTCTCTGCAACCCTCCATGATGGTGCTAGACGATGGTACAATGGTCTTCCTGATGGCGGGATTAAAACCATGGATAGGTTAGAAGAAGCCTTCCTCAAACGATGGAGTATCAAAGGAAACCCCAATATGCTACTGATAAGATCAAATAACCTCATGAAATAGGAGAATGAGACCATTAGAGAATTCCACAACAAGTTTGAAACCCTATTGCAGAAAATCCATGTGAGTCATCACCCTTCTCCTAGTTTCCTTCTTTTCATTTATACCAAAGCCTTTAATGGTCAACTAGGTCTCTCCTCAGAGATTAAAACCCTCAAATGATCCAAGAAGCCCAAGAAGTAGCCACAAGGATCGAGGACAACCTTTCATCATCCAAAGTTGAACCTTTCAACCGACCCCAAGAGTCAGAATTTCCACTAAACCTAAGATAGTCCACAATGTTGAACCTACCTCAGACATTAGCATTGTCTTGGAAAATTTATAGTTGACTATAGATGGCATGGTAAAAAACCAAGAGCTAATGATGAATGGGATTGTCAACCTGGAAACCAGAACTGTGACAAGCCTAGGAGTTCCATAAGGGTCAATTCAAAAGAACCAATTTTGGTTCAAAGAATGATCGAGATTCCAAATCACGTAGCCCACACTTAAATGTGGTGGATGAAAACCCACAGTGCACGAATCTGATGAATCAAACTAAGAAAATAGATGTCCCTTACAGCCGATGGAGGCCATGACCAAGTGAACATAATGGACCATCATCTTAGAGGACCCCCAAATCTACCTTAATATTTCCCCTGAAGAACATCAATAAGGAATAAAGGAAGCAACCAGACAGGCTAGGATGGAGGTGATAAATAGCCTTGACCATGAGTCGAGAGAAAAGTTGAAGAGCAAGAATTCCAAGTGTATACTAGACAAAATAGAATGAACCAAACTCTCTCTACTGGTCCTGCAACATCACAAACAAGGCCTCCACCTATGAACATTCTCCTTCCTAAGAATCCTCCCAAGACTAAAAGAGTGGACTTGAACTTTTATTTTTGAAGGGGCATTATCAAGATGCATGTGACCATCCCTTGAGAGAAGTCATCAAGGTACCATCTGTCAAAGAAAGATTTGATAATTTTTTCAAAAGATTAGATGGACCGATGGACCCTCCTATTACTTTCTGAGCTAATCACTTTAGGGTCGATTATGATGAACACCCACCTTTCTTCATGACCTTATTGATGAATAACAAGTGCCTTAACAAGCGTATCTTTGGATTTAGGGGTAGGTGCTAACATGATGTCTCTAAGGTCATGCAACAATTGGGCCAAAAAGTCACACGACCTTACAAAAAAATGTGTGTGGATTTGAATCAAAATCCATACCCACACATGGGGTAATTTATAATGTGGAGGTATGTCTTGGAAGATACCTCAAAAGAGTGATCCATATGGACATTGTAGTAGTGATGTCCAAGATGTGTGGGGAATGTTGTTGTCTAGGAAGTTTGTTGCAATGCTAGGAGGCACTCTAGAGACTAAATCCATGGAACAATAAACCGTCTCCCAAATGTGCCAATGACAAAAATCCGTATTACCAAGAAATTAGTGATCACATCAAAACTGACGAAGCACGTGAGACAATCATAGAGAGTCTTCTGAATTTTTCTCCTAATGATATGCCTTTTTCTATCGAGGAATATTTTGATCAGATACAATGGTTGAAGAAGGAAGATTATCAACAACTCATGAACAAATATAAAGACAAAGAAGTCGGGGTTGTAAAATTATTAAAGAAAGGATAAGATAGTGTATTGATCTAGCCATCCCAATAAGAAGTTTTCACAACAAAGTCCCACCCTCCTCTAAAAGGCGATTTTCATGGTTGTTTAAGAAACAACCAAGTTCAAAACCAGGGATTACAAGAGACATGGTATGGATGTGGGTTCTGAAGAGGGAGGAAACCTACTAATGTCAAAGGGAATACACAATTTCGGCTTGGACCCTTTAGAGTTGGAAGATCAATCAATGATGCCTACTAGTTGTCTACATTGGAAGGAAGAAGTGATCCATTACCAGTAAGCGGGCACCTCCTCAAACCCCATCAAGGGAGACTTGACTTCAAAGGTAAGTACAGGTAAGTAGGTAGGCATTTGCCTTCATTGTATATACATTTGCATTTCATGCTGGAATAGTTTGTATTTCCATTTGTATATATGCTTGCTTTCATTTTTGTACTATATATATATGAATGGGGGTGATATCACCACCCCAAATGATCACTAATAGTCTTATGTTGAGATCAAGCGGGTCACAGGTTATGCCAGAGAAGATGACGTTCTCATAAGCTCTGGTGGCACATGTCCAGTTCTGTGAGATGTTATCCCCAACCTAGGGATAACTAAGGAGGTATGTAGTCGAGGCCCTACGATCCCTAAGCTTATGTAGATCTTGAGAGTCCGGATCGACTTGAGCATAACCTGGAGAACCCATCCTTTCTTCTTAGTAGCCCTCCACTTTCAGCAGCGGCAACATCCATCACATCGGCCTAGTTCTGCAGCAAAATGGGTCTTGCTCCATGAGTGTGAAGTGCAGGTGTCATGGTATGTGTTACTCGATTCCTAAAACATTTGAATATGTGCATTTATTAAATTCTCTTTTACTTCATGACGTGTGCTTGGACCTTATGCCTTTCCACTTGAACACACACAGGGGAATGGCGGGATGCCCTAGTAAAGCTAGTTCCCATGGGGTTTGAGTTACCACTAGGGGGGATTCATGAAGGTCATCATCCATTCCCACCATCTTGATGAACCAATTACCATCATTTGACATCTTCTTTCCTTCTTTTTAACCCTTTGTCATTTACATATAACCTGTCTTATCCATTTTAATGCCCATATGCAAGATTTAGGCTTGAGGTGATTTTCCAATTGCAATTCTTAATATTTCTTTGGATTTCTGATTAACATTAGAGGAAGCAATGTGTTTTGTATTTACTTTTGAAGTGACAATTCACGTGTGAACAAGTTCTTACAGGGTTTTGCTTTCAAGGTCTATATATTCTTCAAATCAGGGTCATTGCACATGCATTACCACAAATTTAAAGTCATTAGTAGTTGATACAAGTGCAAGGTTCTCATGTGTTCAAATCTGCTATATAATCAGACTTGTAGAAGCCTGCTACATAATCAGACCTATGGTAGTCTGCTATGGAATCAAGCCTATAGCAGTTTGCTACAAAATCAGGCCTATAGCAGCCTAGAAGATATATCAGATTTGACATGGTTCCAATATAACTCAGCATTAAATATATTTAAGTATCTGAGCATGATACTAATTCAACAAGGTTCCAGCATTTGAATACTTTAAGTATATAATTCTGGCACTTAAATATATCATCTCCAGTGCTATTATATATATCAGCAATTAAATATATCAACTCCAGTGCTATATATCAGCAGGACTTCAGCGTATGTCCAATTTAATATTCAGCATCTCATACCTTCAATATAAGCACGTGACAATCTAAAAATAGGAACGGGTACACATGCACGACTCACGAGTCATCTAACTAATAAGCCATGGAGTCTGGAAATGATGGATCATTCATTGGCTGAAATATCAGGTGCGTGGAGCTGGACAAATCATGAGATCAAAGGCATCAAAGTTGTTCCAAACTGTTTCCCAGCATATTAGGAGGATTGTCGCTCTATACTTAGAGCTGTTGAAGTCATTCTCTTGTATATATATGTGTGTGCTCTCATGGTAGGGAGGGAGTCTTAGGGAGGGAGTCATGGAAGAGTACGGGCGCACTCTATTCTGCTGTAAACTCTGTTAATTTCAGACTTTGATAAATAAATTGTTGTTTATTATGAGTAATGTTCCCCTGTAAATTGTTGCCTTGGTGAATTCATGAGCTTAGGCACATGCCGAGCCTTGAGGGGGCCCGCTCAAGGTAAGGCATTGTGCTACTGTTTAATTTTCTGCACATATTAGTTGTTATTTTCAGTTCTGATTTTGCATAGAGTTTTCATTAATTCCATTATGTCTTAGTATGTTGTGGGATGGTCCCATGCTGCATAATGGCCACCTGTAATAGGCTGCAGAATGATGAATAGGTTGCAGAATGATGAATAGAGTATGATAGTGTTTGGATTTCTACAGATTATTGATTTCCTCATTCCTCTTTATTAGTATTAATCTTATATGGTAAATCTGGGTATGCATTTAAATCTGCAGCAAAACTTGAAATATCATTGATAAAGTGTGGATTTGGAAACAAATGATTTGTCAGTTATTTTTAATATTCCAGCGATACATAATTTTATTTTCTAGAGTGTGTGATAAGTAGTTTCCCTTGCTTTAATTATGTGTGTTGCAGAATCATTTTATCTATGACCCCATGAGGTGAATACATGAGGGTATAGGGTTATGAGAGATGAGAGACCTTATCCTAAGAGGTACCACCAACTGGGCTAGGGGTTGAAAGTATTGCTAATCCATTTTTATGTTTTCTTTGATTTATGCATAGTTTAGTTTAGTTGATCTTTTCCAATAGCTTGGTGAAAATTCTCTTATGTGTATCTTGCCGAGTGCCTATAAATTATAAAGCCCCGAACCGAGTTGATAAATTAGAGGTAATGAGTGTAGAGTGACGCAAATAGTGGGAATCATGTTTTATACCTCGTCACATACCCACACATTTCATGCTCCAGCTCATCCATCCATACATTGGTTAGGGCATTGGATTGTAAATTATCCAAGTGTTGTACCTTACCTTGTGGGAAGAAGAGCTAAAGGCCCAGAGGGTAAAACTAGGTAGCAAAAGATAAAGCCAAAGAATGAAACCTCGAAATGCTTCACCCAAGGATCCCCAAAAAAGCACGAGGTGAATACATGAGGGTATAGGGTTATGAGACCTCAGAGACCTTATCCTAAGAGGTACCACCAACTGGGCTAGGGGTTGAAAGTATTGCTAATCCATTTTTATGTTTTTTCTTTGATTTATGCATAGTTTAGTTTAGTTGATCTTTTCCAATAGCTTGGTGAAAGTTCTCTTCTGTGTATACTGCACAGAGTGCCTCGCAAGTATAAACTGAACCCCGAGTTGATAAATTAAGTGACAGAGTGTAGAGTGACACCAAATAATTGGGAATCATATTTATACCTCGTCACATACTTACCACATTTCATCTTTTTCCAGCTCATCCATCCCATACATTGGTTCGGGCATTGGGTTGGCCAAATTATCAAAGTGTTGTACCTTACCTTGTGGGAAGAAGGCGCTAAAGGCCCAGAGGGTAAAACTAGCTGGCAAAAGATAAAAGCCAAAAGAATGAAACCTTGAGATGCTTCGCCCAAGGATCCCCGAGAAAGCAATAAAAGGCGTTTCAGCAAGAAACAGAGGGACCATAAAAATAATAAATCAAGACCTAGTTGGAGGATAGGGGGTCTCATCACGAGCTAGCCTATTAGGTCCATGGGCATGTAGCGGTATGATACTACCATTCAACTGGTCACCATGCCAGGGTAGTGGCTCTTGGTGGCATAGCCAAGAGAAAGGGGGCCTCATCACAAGCCAGCATTCTCATTTCCGTGAAATGCTTGTGGGTAACATTGTCACCACTGGTCACCACGTCAGGGCAGTGTCCCCTAACTAGCCTCTTGAAAGAAAAATCAATAAGAATAAAAGATAAAACGCATGAATGGGCTTGGAAACATTTGCATCCATGACAAGGTGCAGCACACCCTCTTCAAAGGCACCCACAGGTAAGCCATACATTTCCCTGCTATCACTGCACCCATTGCCCAGACATCCCCTACCACCTCATCCACTTATATGGTCTGGATTTGACTTCACCCGGGAACATCCCACATCCAATGAGCATTACCCCAATAGGACGTCCTAGCGTCCCCTCCAAACTTGTCTTGTAGAATAGCATAATGCCTTTGAGCACTTGTCCGGGTAAAGGGGGTTTCATGCACATGTTTAAATAAATTGATGATTAGATGAGATTGACATTTCTATGATCCCTTTGACTTATGAGCCCATGGAGGGCGTATTTGTTGATGCTGCAGGGCCACACCCAATGGAGAGGTACACATGGGGAAATGATTAGTTCGGACCTCCATGGGGCTAAAAGGCTACCAGATGGATGTTGAGACCCTAGCCAGGGGCAGAGACAGATCAAGAGTTTGCACCAGAGACAAAGGAGTACGTTCCACCAAGGACAGCCTGGCAGCCCTGGACCAAGGGGGCTCTTGCCCTTTTCACCGTGATGTAGGCCTTGGAAGGCCCATGACGTCACCCAGCGTTTTGGATACTCTGGAGGCAGTTGTGTGCTAAGTGGCACGTGTGGCAGGATCCTGAGGCCCAAGGAGGCCTAACGTTTTGCTCCAGGAGGCCAATGTTGCCTTAAAAGGGCCTAATGTCACCCTAAAAGGGCATGACGTCATCTTTACAGCTTGATTTAGGGTTTATTTATGACATTTAATGTAAAAACTGGATATTTTGTGTAACTGGCCATGTCGGCCTTTTTGACCTAATTCTGGTCATTGTAACTGTATAAACAAGGGGAAAATCACCATTATTTTGCATTATCTTTCACTCACACTTGTGAGGACTGAAATTTGCTCCCTATCTAAGGTTTCTTGGCTGAAATTTTAGGCGCACTTGTTGAGGAAGGCTAAATTTGGAGTATTTTGGCAAGTTTCTTGGTGGATGTGTTCAACTAGGGTTTCTCTTGATGATTCTTGGTGTACGTAAGTTATATTTCTGCAATTATTCTTAATTGAAGGGTTATAGTCTTATTTATCTTGCATTTACATTAAAGATTATGAAATTGCTTGATTAAACCCTAGGAAGACTAGCACATGTTATTGTCCTAGCTTTAAAAGCCTTCACCTACTAGATCTTGTCAAGAGGCCAATTTTCTTAAAGCATTTGCTAGGGCCTTGCCATTGCAACACCTTAGTATCCATTGCTTCATCTTAGCCGATTTTTGCTTCATCATTGAGTTAAATAGGGAGGAAATCTACTAAGGCCTAGGGTTACCTACACCTTAATAGCTAGTTTCCCCTAAGGTTTGATAATTGGAGCCTTGGGTTTCCAACACTCCAATCTATCAATCTCTCTTGTCTTTGACTCTCCTATTATCATTATTTCTCTTCAACATTTGTTGCCACATCGTTGACTCCATTTGCCCTAAAGCACTAGTCTAAGCCTTCTTGTTGAGTGATTGATCAAAACAACCATCAAAACCTATACCTTGAGCTTCCTACTAACCATTTCTAACACTAGAATAGCCTAATCTACTAACATTATTGTTGTTGTTACTAAAGTAAGCTACAGCCATACATTGCAGCATTAAAAGCTTCTAAAAGCAATTGAAAGGGTTGATTATTGCATTGTCTTGATTGCTTCTAATAAATGCTAGTATTATGATGTTAATGGTTGATTATTCTTAGTCATTTTGAAGCTTTTTCAAGGCACTCATTGTGAAGTATTGCATTTTAAATATTGTTGTTCTAATTTTCTGTTTACTTCATCCTTATCAGCCAATTGCTTTTATTGAGAAAGTCTATGGTTTTATGAAGTGCTAACCAGCAAGTGTATTTGCAAATATATATAGGTTCTTGTTGCTTTGTTCCGGGCAGGTACACTTTGATATATTATCATTTCATTGGTTATAAAACCGAGACTTTCTGTTCGGTGGTGACTTGTGAGAGGGGATTTTTTATTAGCCATTTTTACCTTGCCTTATCAAACCTCCGGGTCACCAGGGACGTCTCCCCTATGCCTACATCCCTAAATAGAAAGAGGAATCATATTGAGGTGACAGTGATAGGATACCCTCAAGTTACGCCAATTTGCTTTCCTTTTACTTTTCCTTCTATCAAAGTACAAATTGCGCGATAACAGTGCCTATGAATAACCAAAAGCAGGCCAATGGGAGTAGAGGACATGAGCAACACTTAACAACAACACAAGCCAACTAAAGGGAGCTCCAACAAAAACTAGAAAGGAAAGTACAAAAAGTACAAGGGGACTTTAAAGGATGCCCCAACCAAGAAAATAGTATCCAGGAAAATACAAAAAGGATGAAAAAAGGCATATTTTACTATACCCAAATACTCTAGAAAAGTAAAAGTTAATCATCCATACCCTCAAGAGCGAGAATTTTAAAACAATCACTAAGTGCCTACGGGAGGACATCCAACATTTATTGGGGCCTGGGAAGTCATGATAGTTGGACAAGGAGCCCCTGATAGATGTGAAGAAGCTAGCAATACAAATGATGCTTCTTAGGAGAGGAATGATGTTGTCTAGCATGAGGATCATGGCAGTAACTTTGTCATAGGATTTCCTACTCAAATGCAACACCTTAAATCACCTACTTTCAACTACAAGGTGGTAGCAAACAAAGGACTGCAACAGCTCTTCGACAAAAAAAAAAGTATGACTACGAAAATGAGGGGAATGTTACTTAACATGTATGATAAATCAGTAATCTATTCACTGAATCATTCAGCCATTCACAAAGATTTTGATCAGCCCAAACAAATGGGATTGATCATTAAACTTTCCAAGTCACTGAATCTAATCATACCATTGTTATCAGAACCGGCCCGACCCGGCAAAACTAGCTGGTCGGACCAACCTTCAGGGAAAAAACAGTTGGACCGGCGGTACCGAACCATTTTTGGTTGGTTTCGTATTGAACCGGCTAGTTCTGTACCGGTTTCGGCCAAAAAAACGGAACCAGCCGGTTCCGTACCTGTTCCGGCCAAAAAACGATATCGGCAAGTTCCGTATGGTTTCAACCGGTTCGGTCCGGTTTTGCACAAAACTCATACGACGCACTTAAAGGGGCAGATTTCCAATTTTTTTAAGGAAAAAAAAAATTCTGCCATTTTTTGTACATTATGTAGAGTTTTTGAAACTAGAAGCTTTGTTTTCAATTTAGAAACAAAAAAAAACTCCTCAAAAGCAAAAGAAATGATCAAAACATGGTCTTAAAATGAGCAATAGGTTTCAAAACCAATTTTGCAGTGGTTGACTGATTGTATCTACCTCGGTCTCTCTTAACTGTCCACATGTGGTGTGTCCTCATCAGTTTCACTTCATATTATATTTATCAATTTTTTTATTTGTACATGCACTTCCCGCACATGTAAACTCTAACATTTATTTTTCAAGCCTTGTAAGATTTTCTAAAATGCTTTTCTATATTTCTAGTTCTGACTTCGAACACTACAAGCAACTTCGAATATTCTCCTTGTGGAGACTCGAGCGTGAATCCACCAAGGTTATAAGTTTGGAAGAAACAGTGAGACAGAGATAAACAAGAAACAATATGCGTTCAAACTTCAAATGACTCGAATAAGAGAAGGTAAGAGCAATCACAAAATCATTCACAGTAACACAGAAATTATCATTAAGCTTTTATTCCAACATGCATTCTATTTACTCTAATATGTGCATGTGATCAAAAGAAATGGAGGTATGAATAGCATACAATAATATGCCTCCATTCCATCAAAGATGGGGACCTCATTACACACATGTTAACTATAAAATCAATCAAACTATAACAGAAACTGCAATATTGCACTCGGTGCTATTTTGGTTATATGCACTCTTACTTGCTATATAAATGAGAATCCTTGCATATTTGTGTATAACTGGTTTGGATTCGTATTGATGCACATTAATATATATGTTTTTTTTCAAATTTTGAATATTTGATGTAGTTTTAGGTCGACCGTTTTTTTTCTGGTCTGGTCCAGTTTCAAATTTTTGGGGTCGATCGGTCCAGTCCGGTTTTCGGTTCTGATAACATTGAATCATACCACACCATATCGCTATGAGACTTTCACAGGTGGGAGATACTGACGAGTTCCAGCTACTCAAACACTCATTGCAATACTTACTATATTATTATGCATTAAAATGTTTATAATATGAGATATTAGCGAAGTTAGAAATATCCAGGATTTGGGGAGCATGAGGACAAACCGGTAAATGTTCAAAGCTCTTCTCCATAATAGCTATAAGATTTGGAAAAAGATCCAGCAGTTGTGGAACCATTGAAGGTGCATGATTGAGGGTAGCCTCCCATAACTGTAAAATAATAAACACGAAATAAAATACACATCAAATTACAGATGTATCCAAATAATATGACAGCAAAACTATTTCCCTTGGCTGTTGTGTGTTGAAAACATGGCACCAAAATTTCCAAATACCACAAAAAATATACCAACCAGCACTCCATCCTCCAGGAGATTGAGTTCATCTGGACTATTTATATCAGTACTGAACTGTAGAATAGGTAGCAACATGTTATAGGACATAGGTGACCGAGGACCAAGAGCCACCACGAAATTTTGCACTGCGAGTATAACTTGAATTCTTAGCAGACTTTCACCACTCGATTCATTCCAGACCTGTTTCCATAGTCATAAACCATTATATAACATCATTCAAAACAAGGAGACTGCAAAATGTGTATGCAGAATGACATTAGCAGTGAGATAAATACTTTATGAGAATGGCATGCAGAAACTATCAGTTTACACATGCTGTAGGAATTTATCAGCCCATAACTTGATGTACATAAAATTAGAAAATGAAGAAATGTCTCATAAGCATATTTCAGAATATAAACAGGGCAGCCCTGCCTATCATAATATTGATACAATCAGTAAGAAAATGTTTCACTATTTCAAAACACAGATGAAACCATCTTGTTCCTAAATCTAAAATTGAAGTTAAAAGAGCAATCTAGTTTCCTATTATGTTCATTGTCTCTGCACTAGATACGATCTAACAAAAACATAATCTTGATTTTTTAGATATGCGATCCGAAGTCCAAATACTAGGGAAACTGTCACCTATTATTTCCCACGTACATAGATACATTACATGCATAAATGCATATCACCCACTAGCATTTCATTAGGAAAATCCACTTATTGTTCTCAATGAATATACTAGTAGCCATTCCCAAGATCTAAAATTGCTTAGTCATTAACTTATTGCATTGTGCAGTAAATTATTATACATCTGGGGATCAATATTGGCACTCAACCACTCCCCTATCTCAGTTTTCATCTTAGTGACATGAATTTTATGGCTGTACTATCAATCTCTAATTAGTAGCAATTGATATTGAGATGCATTAACTGAGAAAAAAATAGATTTATACATTGATCTCAAGCAAATTCTAGGTCTAAGCCTTATTGAGAGGTGTAAGTTTTAAACCGTTTACAATAATGCAATGCACACACAGATTCTTAACACACAAAAGAAACCCAACCAAGAAAACCAGCAACCTGTTTTAGATCCGCACCTCTAATTCTATTCACCATCCAACTTCATTGTTTACAATACAATATATAGGATCACATGGCATCCAAAAAGCCCCTAATCCATTGACCCTGATTAGATTACAACCTTAATTCTTTAACCGGAATTGAAAAACCATGGGCTGAAATACCATGCACCACTAAACCACCAAAGGAAAAAAGACCGCCCAAAAATTTGGCAAAGAGACCGCCCAAAAGTTTGGCAAATAGATATACAACACTGATGTGTTGCCTCTGTATGTTGTCCTACACAGCACTGTTTGTTGCCTCTATATGCTGATATACAGCACTGATGCGTTGTCTTTGTATGTTGTCCTACACAGCACTGTTTGTTGCCTCTATATATGCCTCTATATGTCGATATACAACACTGATGTGTTGCCTCTGTATGTTGCCCTACACAGCACTGTTTGTTTCCTCTATATGCGCCTCTATATGCTTCACCCTTAACCTGCATCTAAACTGTGTGGAAGAGAGGGGTCAACCTCTGCTTATAAAGGAATGTAGGAGAAGTGGAGAGGGCTCAAAATAGAGGTGTGAAAGCATGCTTGACTTAACTCAGCATTACACTTTAGTTCGAAAATAGAACTACACTTGACACTTCAATTACGGCTCAGCATTACACTTTAGTTCGAAAATAGAACTAGACTTGAGACTTCAGTTACAACTCAGCATTACACTTTAGTTCGAAAATAGAACTAGACTTGAGACTCCAGTTACAACTCAGCATTACACTTTAGTTCGAAAATAGAACTAGACTTGAGACTTCAGTTACAACTCGACTCTTTACAAGGAAATTCGAATTTCTCTTCACAGTGGATAATGTTACACGTGCCAACGCACTAGATCAATACATTTATATCATTTGCAATATTAGGAATATCGTTTGTTTCTAGCTCATAGGAATTTTATATTCAACCTAAATTTTGCTAGATACCTTGACTTTTGCTCATGGCTCACAAGGCTTGACTAAGCTCACAGAGGTTGTACATTCCCCCTGACTTTTGCACTAGTCCGTTTATGCTCACAGAGGTTGTATGTTCCCCCTGACTTTTGCACTAGACTGTCTATGCTCACAAAGGTTGTATGTTCCCCCTGACTTTTGCATTAGACTTATATAGCATCTCATTCGTCCTGACTTTTGGTTTGACTCACAGAGGTTGTACATTCCCCCTGGCTTTTGTCAATACCTCACAAGACTGTTTGATTCTCCAAACCTCCCTGGCTAGCCTCAAGGTGGCCCATATGGCCTCTCATTGGAGAATGATTGTCGATGCTGCCAAATTTAACACTCCCACTCAGCGAGGGAGTCATTCTCAGCCACACCAAGCTTGCCTCTCAGCTACACAAATTGTCTCGAGGTCAGAGGCTTGGTCAGGATATTAGCTACCTGCTCGCTCGTGGCTATCTACTGTAACTTTACAGTTTTTCTCTGGACCAAGTCTTGGATGTAGTGGTACTTCATGTCAATGTGTTTTGACCTATCGTGAAATACCGAGTTCTCTGTCATTTTTATGCAACTTTGATTGTCAGAGTGAACCACCGT
>SNQJ01S0018603.1:92994-106022 GCA_010110895.2 Picea sitchensis | reverse complement strand
TGGCCTTTACCCTTTAGCCTTTCTTTTACCAGATTGCCTTAGGGACGTCTCCGTTGGACTAGCCCTCCTAAATAGAAAGAGCCCCCATCGAGGTGACAGTGGGTGGGGAAGCTCCTGTTACGCCGGTTTCAAGCCCTGACTCAACCCCTTTAGACCTTACCTACAAACCGTGCGATAACAAGTCTTTCATCTCGAATTCTGAGATTAGCTCCCTCTTACACCAGGCTATTAGCCCTTCATCTCATATTAGAAAGAGATCATCAACATACAGGATTAGTATAACAGGTTGGTTAACTCTTACCTTGAAGTACAGATTTGCATCAGCATCACTTTTCTGAAAGCCCGGGATTTTAAGAAAGCCATCAATCATGTCGTACCAAACTCTGGGAGCCTGCTTAAGACCATACAAGGCCTTCCTTAGCTTGCATACATGAGTGCCTTTGTTATGCAGTACAAAACCATCTGGTTGTTCCACAAAGTCCTCCTATTCAATCATTCCATTCAAGAATGTTGTTTTTACATCCATTTGATGTAGCTTCCAACCAAGAACAAAAGCTAAAGAAAGAATAGTTCGAATGGAGGTATACCTGGCTACAGGGGCAAAAGTCTATTCATAGTCGATTCCTTCTTTCTGAGTGAAGCCTCTGGCTACAAATCTTGCTTTGAACTTTTCCACACTCCCATCAGTTGCATGTTTGATCTTATATATCCATTTGGAAGAGGCCACGGATTTGTCCTTTGACCTCAGCACAATGTCCCAGACATTGTTCTTTAGAATTGACCTGTATTCCTCAAGCATGGCATCCTTCCATACTTGTAATTTATTTGCTTCTTCAAATGAAGAAGGTTCGGCATCACCTGCTCATCAAAGCAACATAGCCTCTAAACCTGTGAGGCCTCTTACTTTCCCTGAAAGTTCCTTTGGGAGAAGCTATCTTTTCTATTTCCTGCATTGTTTCTTTAAGCCACCATGGCTTCCTTTTGGCTGGAGGTTCTTCAAGAGTTCTTTCTAACTCTTCAGCAAGCTCTAGGGGCTCATCACTTGGCCCTTCATGAGGTTCCTCCGATCATCTGACTCTTCATTTTCAGAAGAGGGTGAAGTTGGTTGAACTGCTTCTGATTCCTACTGAAGCTCTCTGGATTTCTTGAATGCGGCTTCCTCATGGAAAGTCACATCTTTACTTACCTCTATCTGCCTCTGACCTGGTACATATATCCTATAAGCCTTGGAGTTCTCACTGTACCCCACAAAAACCCCTTTCTTTCCTGAGGGTTCCATCTTTGTCATCTTTTCCTTCGGGACATGAATACACACTAGACACCCAAATATCCTTAGATGTCGTACTTCAGGTTTGATCCCTGAGAAGACCTCTTCAAGGGTCTTCTCCTTCAAGATAGCATGTGGACACATGTTCTAAATATACACGACAGTGGAAGTAGCTTCTACCCATAAAGAATTTGGCAAATCTTAGTCAAACATCATTGCTTTCGTTGCCTCACAAATTGTCCTATTTTTCTTTTCAACAACTTCATTTTTCTTAGGGTTATATGACACGGCCAACTGTCTCTTGATTCCTGCTGACTTGCAGAAATCCTTAAACTTGAGAGATTCAAACTCTTCTCCATTGTCTGTTCTAAGGGTTTTGAAGTGTTGCCCTGTCATGTTCTGCAGATCTAGAAGTGTTTTGTAATGAAGATGTCCAAGTCTTTTGTGCGACAGCTCGCTGGAGCTAGTCACATCATGAGCCAATGCTTGAACTGACTGTCATGTCACGACGTACAATCCTCCTCTGCGAGTCCCAATGGGTTGTGTTGTACTTAAGTGGCTACTTTAGCCTATAGTAGTGCCTTCATGTCCTTGAAGATCACCCAATATCCCTTGTCCTCAAGGGTTGCAACTGATAGTAGATTTTTCTTCAGCCCTGGAACATATAATACTTCATCAACATGAAGTCTAGCCCCAGATTCCAATATGATGGAGATAGATCCTACTCCCTCTATCTTGTAACATTTGTCATCCCCGAGTTCAACCTGCTCTACAAAAGATTGTCTTGAAATATGAGAGGATCGTCTTGGACCATGTCATGTGCTTTGATGCAGCACTGTCTACTAACCAAGTTTTCGGCCCCATGAAAACTGAACTGGATAAGGCAGAAACCAAGTATTATTCTTTTCAATGTTCTTTCTCATTAGAAGGACTTTTCTGTTTTCTTTTGGATTCATCATCCTCAGCAGTTGAGGCATGATGTTTCCCTTTCCCTGGATATTTCTTTCTAAACCAACAGTCTTTAGCAAAATGACCCAGCTTATTACAACTAAAGCATTTAATCTTAGATGTATCAATATTCTTGCCTTTGAACATACCTTCCTTTGGTGTTTGACTTTCTCTGAGAGCCTTTCTGGAAAGTGACTTTCTTCTTTCCCTTGAATCTTGATGCTAATGTTGAATGCTCTTCTTTGGTTGGCTCGCTCCTAATAGCAATGCGACTCTCCTCCTAAAAGCAACCATGCCATAACCTCTCAAATGTGGGTTGAATCTCTCTCCCACTTACACTGGATAAGAGAGTCTCCCATGAAGAAGGAAGACCATCAAATATGGCCTGTACTAAGTCATCATCGTCCACTATGACACCTGTGACCAGAAGTTGATCTCTGATCTGGGCTATCCTGGAACAGAAAGATGCTACTGATTCACCTTTCTCCATCTTCAAATACTTAAGATTGTGCTTAAGTGTCCTCTTTTGACTTGAAGCATGTTTCTCATATAGATTCACAGAGGTATCCATACAATCCTTGGCAATCATTAACGAAGTCATTGTCAGCATTATATTGTCTTTGACCAAGTCAAAGAGGATTCGCTTGGCCTTTGCTTGACTCTTCCTGAAAGTCGTTCTTCCTGCATTAGTAGTGGGTTTCTCCACCACGATGGTCACATACTACTCAAGATCATGCTCCTACAAGATATTTGTTATCCGGAGCTTCCACACATTGAAGTTGGCAGCTCCTTCGAGCCTATCCTCGGCCCTTACTTAAATGGAGGATGCCATGGATTTCACACTAGAAACTTCATCAAACTTGTTTGGATCTGTGTGTATCTGCTAATGCACTTCAACAAGCTTAACACACCCTAAGCTCTGATACCATGTTAAATTTTGAGTTTGATTTCTTATGCGGATTATTTCTTTGAATTCTTCAACACTTTGATTCCAGCTTAATACATTTCAACAATATAGAATCATAACTGAATAGCAATAATCATGTAGATAAGTATGCATGCACATCAACAACACATATACCCTAGGGAAACCATGTACAGGGAGAAAAACCACAGCAAACGATATTCCTTTATTGCATTAATAATGTAAGATCACTTACAAACATCCACCATGAAAACTCTGCTCTTAAAGAGCTTGCCAAGTTGACTCTGACCTGACAAAAACCTAAGAGACCTTGCTGATATAGATGTATCCTAGTTGCTTTCAAAGACTGAGATATATCAGCTCTGATATGGGCTGTTGAAGCTGCCTCTAATTGCCTGATACGTGACTCTAATTAGCACTGGAACAACTGCCTTTGTATGCTGTCCTACACAGCACTGTTTGTTGCCTCTATATGTGCCTCTATATGTTGATATACAGCACTGATGTGCTGCCTCTATATGTTGTCCTACACAGCACTGTTTGTTTCCTCTATATACGCCTATATATGCTGATATACAACACTGATGTGCTGCCTCTGTATGCTGTCCTACACAGCACCGTTTGCTGCCTCTATATGCTGATATACAGCACTGATGCGCTGCCTCTGTATGTTGTCCTACACAGCACTGCTTGTTGCCTCTATATGCTGATATACAGCACTGATGTGCTGCCTCTGTATGTTGTCCTACACAGCACTGTTTGTTGCCTCTATATGCGCCTCTATATGCTTCACCCTTAACCTGCATCTAAACTGTGTGGAAGAAAGGGGTCGACCTCTGCTTATAAAGGAATGTAGGAGAAGTGGAGAGAGCTCGAAATAGAGGTGTGAAAGCATGCTTGACTTAACTCAGCATTACATTTTAGTTCGAAAATAGAACTAGACTTGAGACTTCAGTTACAACTCAGCATTACACTTAAGTTTGAAAATAGAACTCGACTTGAGACTTCAGTTACAACTCAGCATTACACTTTAGTTCAAAAATAGAACTAGACTTGAGACTTCAGTTACAACTCGACTCTTTACAAGAAAATTTGAATTTCTCTTCATGGTGGATAATGTTACACATGCCAACGCACTAGATCAATACATTTATATCATTTGCAATATTAGGAATATCGTTTGTTTCTAGCTCATAGGAATTTTATATTCAACCTAACTTTTGCTAGATGCCTTGATTTTTGTTCATGGCTCACAAGGCTTGACTAGGCTCACAGAGGTTGTACGTTCCCCGACTTTTGCACTACACTATCTATGCTCACAGAGGTTGTACGTTTCCCCTGACTTTTGCATTAGACTGACATAGCATCTCGTTCTTTCTGACTTTTGGTTTGAGTCACAGAGGTTGTACGTTCCCCCCTGGCTTTTGTCAATAGTAAATACCTCACAAGACTGTTTGATTCTCCAAATCTCCCTGGCTAGCCTCAGGGTGGCCCATATGGCCTCTCATTGGAGAATGACTGTCAATGCTGCCAAATTTAACATGGCCCTCAATAAAAGAAAGGCCACAAAACACCCTACTTAAAACAGTTGCAATCAGACTGAACTATTTCCATCTTTCCAAAAGCTGTATATCACAGTATAAAGAAATGAGACCAAATCTATCCATTTATTACAAAAAAGCTGAACAGATTTGTATACCAACATGAAAAAGCGGACATGAAATACCTGAGGAAAAAATTGCATTAATTTATCTGCAGATGGCAGAATTTTTTCACCGAGCCGATCAAGCACGACTGATATCAAATTTAATATTTGCACCTGCAGAGTACCAAATGCACCAACAGAAGCCACACAAACAACTTATTTAGTCAAAAAAACCCAAATATCTAGTTGTATACAATTTAGTAAAAGTATTCACAGAAAGCAACTTACTACAAGAAGGTCCAGCTTGACTGATAAACTCCACTTTCAGTTATGAAACTAAGAATTATAACACACGATACATCACTCTCTTCACAGATATTATTCTTTGATAACAACCATAATTATGTCAGAGAAAGTGTACTAAGAGCCAAGGTTGATATAGCATAATACAAGGGTAGCTATTGAAATCTATCAGACATCCACAAAACAAGGCATGGAACCAAGACACAGGTCAAAAAGATACACTAGAACACCAAAATGGTAAATAGGCAGAGAGCACCAGATTTTTGTATGTAACAGTAATAAGCTCCCTTCTTGGCTGGCCACACCCAATGCTTGTGACCTTACAATATAACACAATATTATTTACTATGATAATTATGACTAATTAAACTGTCATGACATTTGTAACAAGTTGTCGACTCTTGGGTTACTGTGTCTTCAAGCTATTACTAATGACTACACTGTTAAGTGGGATGTCATAATCTTCAACTGCACTGCATAAGAGATCTGTATTAAACCTATAGTATGGTTGACTGGAGACATTGTTGGACCACTTCATGTCCTCTACTATGGAAAATCTCATATTCCATAAACTAGGAAATCGCTTGTCAAATATTTGAAGTATTAACAACAAAAAATTTTATATTAATTGAGGAATAAACATAATGATAAAATTTCAATTCATGGTATCCAACCTGATCTAATTCCAGAGATCCAACCTAAATCTGAAATTGTAAAACTTACAAAACACCAATCAAAACATTGTATTTGCAAACAAAACTACAGCAGAAAGATGGCTCAGGGAAAGAGACAGCATATCTGAATTTCAAATCAATCAGCAAAGTAACAAACAGTCGACCTCAGAAATACCACTGCTGTAAATCAAAACCAGCAAACTCAAAATCAGTAACAGCAATCACATAACTTCTCATTAACCATGAAAGATTGAAAACAATAATAAAACACAAGAGGGAGATGCCCAAGGAAGGTAGGCACTCAACTAGCTTGAGTTCTCTCAAGTCAACTCACACTCAAACTCAACACATACTCATCTCAAGCATCCAAGTGGCAAAGGGAGATGAACTGCAGACAAAGAAGCCAAAAGTATTCCTCAACTCTTCTAAACTGATGAAATAACTATTTTAAGAGTGTCGTCCTACTTGAGAGACCAACATACTAATAATTCACCAAGATGCATACAGTGATCTTCAGTGGATCTAAGAATCTCTTTCAAACAAGGTGCACTCTGCATGAAGAGAGCAGTGCACTAGGAAAGATACGATAACATAATTTTATCAATGTCCAACAAATGACACAAAGAGGTCAAATGGACTGCTAAGTAATATAGTGTGAAATACAAAGTGGGAGTGCAAAGGCCACTCCTAGAAAATCAGGATATAACCATATCTAATTTATGCTGAAAAAGTAGATCTAAAATCTAAAGTTTTCTATCATGTAGCAGGAAACCAAAGTGGTAAAGTAGATACTTGCAAGTTCTGCGGAGAGCCAAAACACCAAAATCCTCAGAACTCTAGAGGGGGATATCTCGCCCAGGGGACAATCAACACCCCTTGGTGCTATTTTTCCTAACATCTAAGCCCATAGGGAAGGAAATATTAATAGATGACTAGTGGGAGGATCTGGAACAGTAAGAACTAGTCTGAGAACTGGTCGGAAAAATGTCTCATTGTCTGGAAACTATAACCCATGGACGAGATGAGGTGGACGTAACCTGTTTATTGGTGCTATGTGAGTTGTCTTGGATTCTGATGTGACATGTTCACAAGGGTCTCTCTTTCCGAGCATGGATTGCATCCCAGGCTCTCACAGATCTGACGGCTGATGTAATGCTACTGTTCGCCTACCTCTTGATACCTCTGTCCACTAGAAGCACTAGGAATTCTCTCTAATCAAGGCACTCAAATCATTATTAATGCATATATCTCACTAACAACCAATCACTATTTAAGCAGTGAACTACAGTTTAAAATATAACTAAAAATACGAATTGAAAGAAACAAATGTTAAGGACTAATCCATCAATAGTCTAAAAACATATGCTCCTAAAAATTAGGAAACACTAATTTTTAAGAGATGAACAAAATTCTCTAGAGAATAGGGTCAAAGCAACAAAAAACTAACACTCCTTTACGATGAATGTGCTCTCGACTAAACCATGCTTATCTCTCAACAACACAAACTTCCCATTTGCTAGAGGATTCATCAAAATATCAGCCACCTATGAATTATATAAACCAAGACTACTACTCGGTCTCTCAAGAAAGGATAATTGATCTCAGTGTGCTTGGATCAATCATGCAGTACTGAATCCTCATAGAGCTTAATGCAACTATGATTATTACAATGAATAACATTGGGCTCCAACATTTCACTGCCCAACTCCACTACCAACTTGCAAAGCCAAATTGCTTTACACCTAGCTGAAGCAAGAGCAATATACTATGTTTCTGTTGAACTGAGGGCAGCTGCCACTCATTTCCTATTAAACCAAGAAATCATACATGTCCACAAGCTGGAAAAGTAGTCGAAAGTGCATACCGCATGCCCGAAGGAATAGTTGCCCTCCAAGTATTTGAGCATGTGCTTAACAACATTCCACTCAGACTGTCAAGGTTCTCCCATAAACTGACCCAATGTATTAACTACATAGCATATGTCTACCCTAGCATTCACAAGGTACATTACGTTGATGATTGCAGCGTCGGGCGGCATTCTCCAAGATACGTTCTCCTCTGTGACTGAGTTGAGTCGACCTGTGAGAGAGCCCAGTGTTGGGTATGCCCATGTGATGTGTGTATCGTTCTCCTCTAGATTGAGTTGAGTCGTGCCCCAGTGGTGGGTGTGCCCATGTGATGGGTGTATCGTTCTCCTCTGTGTGAGAGTTGAGTCGATGTGGTCTCCTGCCTTTGTACTCCCGTGGACTCAGTTGAGTCAGGCTTGAGATGGGACTCCAGATGATTCTCCTGTGGACTCAGTTGAGATAGAGATCTGTTGAGTATGACGTCCCTGTGGCTGAGCACAGGTGGACGTGTCCCTAGTGGCTGAGCACTAGTGGACGTGTGGATCCCTTGCTATATTGTCTAAGTGTAAGATTTACTTTTAACCCTAACTATGATGTGAAGGGTACAAGTCGGCCCCACCATATGTGAAAGATAATCAAGGTTTATTGTAATAATTAATTATGTTTCTAAGTTATTGAGGTCGACCCTGTTGTGCCAATAGACACACCTATTGTTGTGTTTGGTCTAGTATAAATAGAGGTGATTTCCCCATTGAGGAAACACACTCTTACACACTCTCACAAGTAAACTCGGAATTTCAGCAACACTTATAAGGCTGAAGTGCGCACCTCTCTTGGGCGCTAGTTTCAAGGTTGTAGAAGCACTCTCTTGTGTGCATTAGGGTTTATGGTTGAGCCTAGCATAGTGAAAATTCAACATGGTGTCAAAGAAAAAGAACTTGAAAGAAACCATTGTACAAGTTTCTAGCAAACCGTCACCTCCCAGCTGCAAAATCGTACAGCCCTTCTAGGGTTTCCAGAAAAAGTACGACCCTCCCTTTTCTGGTTGTTCCAGCACCCTACATCGAAACATTGGGGCTATTTTTGGAATAGGAGTGTACGGCCTCCTTCAACGCACCTCTAGCAAATCTCAGATTGCAATTCCGAGAATTTTGGATCTTGGGCCCTAGGGTTTCTAGGGTTCCGCAATTTTCTGTAGAATTTTGGTTTTAGGGTTTCTGCAGCACATTGAAGGAGTTTTTCAGCTCACCAGCGTTCTTTTGACTTTCAAGGCTTATTGTTGGCAGTCATAAGTCCAACGAAACCTAAGGTTGCTAGCCTAGCCTAGACGTTAGGTTTCCTAGCCTAATTGCTAAGGGTTTGTGGAAGAATCTGCAAACCATGAGGAACAGAACCTTGGTGGAAGATAGGCATGATGGATCAAGCAACTTCAGTTCCTGGAAGTCAAGACTTCAGATCACCCTTGAAGAGGATGACCTATTGAGTGTGATACAAAAGGCTCTACCAGAAACAGCTACCGATGAAAAGAAAGAAGAATGGAAGGAAGATGACGTCAAGGCAAGGAAGATAATCATCTATAAAGTAAGAGATCATCTCCTACCTTGTATTGCCAACCTGAAGACAGCTCGTGAAGTGTATGAAGCATTGAAGAATATGTTTGAAAGTAACGACACCCTCAGAGCTCTTACATTGAAGAGCCAGCTTCAAAATATCAAGATGACAAAAGCTGACACCGTTGCTACCTTCTTCATGAAAATTTCAAAGATCAGAGATCAAATAGGTGCCATTGGAGAAAGCATATCAGACAGAGAACTTGTCTTGACCACTCTCAATGCTCTTCCAAGACATTGGGAACCATTTCTTCAAAGTATCAGTGGTAGACCAGAACTACCTATTTTTGATCGCCTAAGGACAGACTGTACCCAGGAAGAAATCAGACTTATAGCTAGAGGAGTGCAAGACTCCCCTCATGATGACAATCATGCTCTTTCCTTTCATACAAAGAAAGGAGGAAGAAATAGAAGAAGCTTCAGTCAAGCATTCAAAGGCAAGAAGACTTCATCAGCTTCAGGTCATGATAATAGAAAAGACAAATCAAAGATCCAGTGTTTCAGATGTGACAAATATGGACACTTTGCGAGAGGAAGACAACATTCCTCCACTGTTGACGTTGATCCAGCTTTCTCAGGAAGACCAAAAGCAAGATTGAGCATGGTTGTAGACTAAGGTAAGTTTTGTACTACATTCCTTACTTGATTTCATCATTACCCTGTCATTCCTTATTTGATTTCATTCTTATCTATCATCCTTCGTCTCATTTTCTCTTTAAATGATCATAGTATCGGCAAACTGATTCGTGTGGAAGCAACATTCTCCTAAACCATCTTTCTTCTAAATACTACAACATCAGTTCAGTCACAGAAATTCCTATCCTAGCTCTTTAGGTAACATGGCAACTCCCATTTTGTTCAAATACAATCAAAAGACAACCATTGTCGGAATGCAGGCAATTAAGGAAACAGAGGAAAAGGGTTTTATCTATTTTCTTTTGTCATAATCTGTTACATAATCAAATCCTTTCTTCTATCAAGAAAATGTAGGTCCCCCCATGGAATCCATACAGATGCATATCCATCCTAGATAAACCCAAGATATGGCTCAGATACGTACAGGATCCATATCATATATGGCCGATTAGGGTTCCATAATATATAATGAAAAAAAAAGTTAAAACAAGAAAAAAAAGGCAAAAGTACTGAATGTGCTCTCCTATCTACTGATTATTAAAATATGAAAAAGCTAATAAAACACATGTTTCACTATTGGAAGTTACAATTAAAGCAATAAAAAATAACCTTCGAGTCAAACTCTTGCACGTTCTGCATAGTCTGAAAGCACATGTCCAAACATGCCGGTACATACTCCACAAAGTCTTCCTCATAGAACTGAACATCCTCCATGAGCAAACACAAAGATCGGCAAGATGCAAGCTGAAGCACAGAAAACTCAGAAGTTATATAATGGAAGAAAATGCCAAAAATCGAGTAAGACACATATGTTTGAATCAAATTGGTTCAAGCAGTATCTATTGTATCAGCACAGTGCAGGAATGTAGATAATGAAGAGCAGAAGAAATGCTATTCTGCAAACACAAAAAGTACAAGCTTCCATAATAAACAGATGGCATTTCATATGAGAATGGTGGAAACTTTCCATATATTTCACACAATGGCATAAAGATAAACATACTTTCACAGCTAAGTCCTTATCTTGGAGCAAACCGAGCAATGCACAATATACCGGCTTTCTGATCTCACCTTTGATCTGCCATATCACCAGTACCAGAAGAATCAATACAAAAGGTGAAAATGGAACATAACAAAAAAAGCCATTCATCTTCAATAAGACAATCACAATCTTGAAACACAATTGTTCTTCAAGATGGACTTGTTCATTCACAGCACAACCACCATGTGTAGGTCTTTCCCACATCTCCAAGGAAAATGTAGTGCAATAGCTAAATCTCCTGCCTCCAGACTACACTTCTCAAAATTGTTTTACATGTTCAATTCTTTCAATTCTGAAAATATGCACAACCAAGGAGAAGTACCAATATATATGAGATGAACACGAAATCTCTCAGACAGAATTTAAGAGAAAAGAAACATTTTCAATGTGCAAAAACATGCTGAAGATTCAGTCAAGCTGAATGTAATATAGTGATTCCACACCTAAAAATAGCATGGCAGTGAAATCTGAGCTTCAGTCCATTGCTTGCGAGAAAAAAACATTAGAACACACAACAACCTGGTGAATGGATGGATAGAATAGTGACCAGTGTGAAAAAAAAGGGCAAACAAGGCAGGACGATTTTGGACATCGAGCATTAGGCAGATGAAATGATTCATACAGATTTAGAGGATCTTCTGAACAAAATGCACTAACAACCAGGAAAATCTTTTCAATCTGGAAATTGACATTTTTTGCAGCAAAATTTGCAAAGACTTTCGAACTGGAAATTGACATTTTTTGCAGCAAAAGTTATACAGATTTTTGAGCTGGAAATGAAGGGATTTTGTGCTGAATAATTACAGGCATTTCGAAGGCAATTTTGGGAAACAGACTCACCTAGAAATTGAGGGTTTCATGTCAATTTTTCAGAAGCAAGGATCAAGTTCTTTCCTGTCCTATTTCTCAGCTTCATGTCCTGGTTTCTGCAGTGATCTTTTATCTTGATTCTAGGATTTTTTACACTTACTTTTCTGGTCCATTTTGCAGCAACTTGGTGAGAAAAAATTCTGAGGAATTCTGAGAATGAAAAGGATGCCTCAGAAACCTACATAATAAAACATCTCAGCTTCTGAAACTATATCTGTTGCAGAGGAGGAGTCTGTAGCTCCTCTCAGAACTGTTTTTAGTGAAATTCCATCCAGAGCAAGGTCACATTTCTTGCTAGAGGCGGAGATTTTATTTCACAACATACAAAAGCCTTCTAACCTGGATCAATGCATGATGCAATGTGAATTTTCACGAGTAAGTTTTCAGCACTGGGTTCTTTGGCTTTTCAACTCGTGATATCACACATGGCCAACAATACGTTCTCCTCTCATGGTCTTCATGAAGCCTCAAAAACTATTTTTTAGGCTACAAGTATAATGGTGGCCACAGAAGATAAAGGATGGGTAAGAGATGGCACAAAACCCAAGAAGATGTCTAGCAGAAAAAGAACTACTATTTTAACCAGTTCACAGCCAAATAAAAGAAGAAAATGGTCGAGACATGTAGCTACAAGATTTATACTCTTGCTCAATTGCAGGCAGAGACTCTGGTAAACCAAGTTACATTCACGTTACATTGGTACCCTTCGTATTTTTGCTTTATAGACCCGAGGTAAGAGGAAGGTCGTTTAAAAAATGGGACCAATTCATAGATGATGTTATATGTGTGGACGATGAGATCCAACCAGATGGCCTTGTGGAGCTACCCAGAGTTACAAACCCAACAGACGAGCCACAACCTAAGAGCAACTAGTCCCCACAAAGCATCTTGACTAGGGATCTAGATGATGATGCAAAACATCAAGAAAACTCAACTGTTGGCATTACTAATTAGTGACCAATCATAAGTGATTTATGTCTCATGAAAAATTCCATTGAGCATGTTTTGTAGTTATCTATAAATCTAAAATTATGAATCGGGTATTGAATCTGAAATTTTGAAAATTAAATCATAAATGTCAGATTGGATTTGTGATCGTGAGATTGCCATTATCATTTTTAAGATTATTTTACATTTTAAGTTAAATCTAAATTTCTACATTCTTAGTTTTGTATTTTTCTATTTTTCACAATTTTAACATTTTAAAGTTTAAACAATCTCTCTCTCTCTCTCTCTCTCTCTCTCTCTCTCTCTCTCAAAT
>SNQJ01S0018603.1:72111-83297 GCA_010110895.2 Picea sitchensis | reverse complement strand
TTATATCATAACAATGTTTCCTGTGCAGGTTGATATCAGATGATTGTTATGGAGACTGTATGACAGTAGATGTATGCTACTGTGGTGGATTGTGTTCCACTGATTGTGACTATACATCATTGATCAAGTATTTGTGTGCTACTTGGTGTGGTAGTGTACCACTGGATTGTAGTACTACTACGGATACACACAGTTGTGTTCTATTGAATGATATTGTTCTGATTGCCTTGAAGACTATCAGCAGTGTCGGAAATGATTATCAGCTAGATGGATGATCAATGGACAGAGATTTCCCATACGGAAAATGGTCCAGGACATTTACTCTTCTAGGACATATGTTCGGATTAGAAGAATGGTTCTTGTGTCACTCTATGGAGTGAGTGACTTATCCAGCATCATGTCTGATTACTCAGATAGAGTATGGTTTCGAGAGATGATGCAGTTGATGACACTAATAATGATGATGGTGCTCATGGTCTAATCATGAGATAGTCTATACGACTATGTTGATGCTACCATGTGAATGGTATGTTTGTGCTTAAGACCATTACCTTCAATACCTCCCTAGCTAGGAGGGAGTGTTGATATTATGGTAGCTACGGGAGGTATTTACCTCCACGTGTAAACCTGACAAGAATAGAATATTTCAGGAAGCAAGAAGAAACCCTAATGAGTTGGCTAATAACCCTAGAAGACAAGTCGGCTCAAGAGGATAATTGATATTAGGTTATTAGCCTACAAGAGAAGAAGTCGGCTAGAAGAAATATTATATACTAAGTAAATAGGCACCCAGAATGAGAAGTCGGCCTAGGCAGTTAGCCAGAATCAGTATAAATACAGGAGGCCAATCTTCATTTTGGCAAGCATTCTCAGAACTGCAGAGCTCACTTGTGCGCACTGCAGTTAGCTAGTTTGTGCGCAAGTTTGGAGGAGAGTTGTCGTTGCAGCTGCTACAGCTCGCAGATTACGTTTTGTCTTGGACTATCTCTTGGTTATGGTTTGGACTATCTAATCAGCTCTTGTTTGGTGCGCTATCCTTGGAGAAAGGTGCGCTACCCTTTGTTTGGCTATCTAGCCTAGGAATTGCTTCCAGAATGATTCTCTATCAAGGTTACGGTGCTCGGAGGGTGGCTTCGGCCTATGGTTGGGTGACAATAGTGATATTGTCTATGGTAAAATGAGCACATCCATCATATTCTAACACTGAGGATGGAGACTATATTATGTCTATTCAACCATGGCCTCTGATATTTTATTTTCCCTCTTCAATTCGAAAATGGCCTAAGAGAGCAATTTAATTGAGGATGACAACCCAATTTGGCAAGTGTATCAGTTCTCAACACTCTAGACTGTATGATATTAGAAATGCTAGGGATAGAAGGCCTCATTCAAAAAAAGAACTCAGGGTCATAGATGATACATACCATGGTATTCTACATGGTCGCAAAGTTTTAAGTGAGCCACATGGCAAGCCATCACTTCTTCCAGGAGGGAATCTGGAGACGGAGACAAGGAAAGGCGTGAAAGATGACCTCAACACAGAAATTATAGTGGCCCATTAATGCATAGAGAAAAAGATATTGATAGCTATTCCAAGTCATCTAAATTATTAGATAAATTGAAAGTAGCATTTGTACAGCAAAGAGAATGCTTCGAAGTTACATCTGAAGATGTAGATCTAAATGAGACCCTCTCTCAAGCAACTTCAATGACCCGGTCATCTTTTGCAGCTTGGAACAATGTTGTAGTTGTATCCCCTTATTCAATCCTTCCATGTTTATAAGTATTCTAGAACAGAATATTGTGCAAAGGGATCAAGACATTCTTTTTTAAACATGTGAACAAGGGTGTTGCTGAAAATTTCATGTCAGAAGTGCCTTCAGGTTGAGAGCTCGGGATTCTACAGCAGATGGTCGAGATGGAACGCAAGGTTGATAGTCTTGTTGATGAGCTGCAAAGATTGAAGATGAAAATTATTCAGCTTGAACAACGATTGAATGTTGCTTTCAACAAAGAAGAGGAGGAAAGGATCGAAAATAGAGAAGGTAGTCTGTGAACAAGGATGAATATGGTATATTTTTAATCCCCAATAGAGTAGGTCCTACACGGAGTCGATGACCGAGCGCATTGATTCTCATCGAATAAGTTAATGTCATGTGCATCGACCCGGTCACCCGGCGAAGTTCATAACTTGACCTCCGATTTACACCTGAGGAGTTCATGCAAATTGCTTTGAAACAGGAACTAGACCCTAACAAAACTGGAGTTCGTCTTTCAGACATAACTTTTGACTTCGTTGTCCATTTATTACGTTCTTTATATCGTCGAAAAGGTCTTTCCGAGATCTATAGCTCCCCAGCTGCGCGATTCGAGAAAGTTCTCACCCATTATTTGTATTTTTCAAGACAAATATCTGGTACTTTATTAGCAGACCCAGGAGAACGAAACACTTCAACCGCAAATAGAGAAATCACAAATCGAACTCAGGGAAGTTTATGCACAATTTCAATTAGTTAATGTGAGTTTTATGGGTTTGAATGCCTATTTTAATAGTTTGTTTAAGTATCCCTCTAAGGCCACTTATATGCAATATGTTTAATGGTGTTAGGTACCGATGTCGAGAGGAAGACACACTCTTGCAACGCGAGCTACAGCCAAGGACAATAGAGCATTAAAGAAGATATCAATTGTCCCACCAATAAGAAACAGTGAGGAGAATCAAGCTCGAACAGTTGAAGGAGTTTGAGCCCTACAACGACCAATGCCCCTAATGCCCGTGCCAATCATCACGGTGGACGAGGTGCACTACAAGCAAAATCCATGGTGGCCCACCAGCGCTAGGGGGCAAATTCGAAATGTAACTGTTGTCTTTTCCCTCTCATCATTACAAAGGGAATAAAGACAAAATATGGTAAATAAAAGGTCACGAAGGAAAGCAGAAGACCAAGGGTCACATTGACCTCCAATAAATACCAAAATTGTATCCAAGAGAGGGGCTTTTGGCTCTTCAAACATTGTATACTTCTGAACTACTTTGGGAATACAGTGTCAACTAAAATTGGAGAGCTTTCCTTAGAGTTTTCATGTACTATTGTTGAAACTGTTATTACGGAGAATCCCTCAAGGCCAACTTTTGATAGAATGAAGGACTCGAATGTGTTGTTGTTTTGTTGTGAACTATTTCAAGCAGAATGTTTGTTGTTCATATGGGTTGTAAGAGCATGTTTGTTTATGGACTATTCTAACGCAATATACATTTTTTCTTGCAATTTTGTTACTCTTTCTTGCAGTCATGTTGCAGAATGTTTGTTGTTCACATGGGTTGTAAGAGCATGTTTGTTTATGGACTATTTTAACGCAATATATATTTTTTCTTGCAATTTTGTTACTCTTTCTTGCAGTTATGCTACTCTTTCTTGGAGTTTACACTAAATCCAAAACCCTAGATCTCCAAAGTGATCAATGGTTGAGATTAGATCCCACCAACACTTGAGATCAATGGCTCAAATTTAATTTAATTCACTAATGCCAAAAACTTAGGCATTTCATTAAATTAAACTCAATTAATTCTAAGAAGGAATTCACTTTAATAATTACTTAATTAAAGTGAATTTCCTAAGTCTTTAGAGGTATTAATGACGACTTCCACATGTTAGACACAAAACCAATGTGGAAGTACATGTCTGATGCTACAAACATCAACAATCGGGTACATTAGTCCTTTCATATAAAGTGTCATATTTAATGTATTAGGCATGTGAGTGAGGATCATGGGTTGAAGTTGGATAATGGATCATAAGCTCAGGAACAAGGGTACTACAAGGAAGTCCCGTGTTGTCACTCTTCGGGTAGTCCCGTGTTGTCACTCTTCGGGAACAAGGGTACTACTGGGAAGCTTTGATAAGGGTATTGTACTGTTCCCCCCCATACTTAACACCTTTCATCCTGGGGCCTTCCGCAATGTAATAAACTTCGGTATGGTTGTTACACGTACACCAAAAAGGCCCATGGTTCATTCTTCTATGAGAAGAAGGGTTAAAATGTCGAGGTTGATGCAATTGCTATAAAAATAATAAAGAAAGAATGATATGAAAGAAAGAAGAATAACGAGACAATGAATGACCAACTCAAAATCCTAAGGTCATCTTGAGCTCTACCCCCTCTAATGGTAATCACCCCTAGTCCTAATGCACTGAATGCATAATCATAAGGACTTTATCCAAGTAAAAATGATGAAAGAAAGAATAAGTGCTTGAAACCTAGAAAGGGGACTTGCAATGCAATAAAAGAATATCAAAAGGCAAGATAAAGGGTTTGGAATGCAAAAAGTACCGAGGAAATAGTATCTCAAGCAACAAGTGCTCCCTCTACAAAGGTGCTCATGAAGATGGACAAAATATGGTGCCTAGCATGTTAATAACAACATCACCATGAAGCCATCCCAACACGTTTTCATCCACCATACTTGCACTTAGATGGGTTTATTGGGAAATATCCCTCTACCTGAGTACTGTCACACCCAATACAGCCTTTGATGGTCCTCCATACCTAAACTTGCCAAATTGCATAATGTCTTGAGCTAATGTGAATCTTGAAGGGGATACCTAATGTGAATTGCTTATGTGGCTTCTGTATTAAGTGATAGCCTACTTTGTATGCATGTAAGGACTTTTGAACCTTGTGATTGTTGGTCTTGATTCTATGGATTTGATTGATTTGGGTACACCTGATGTGGTCCTCTGGAGGATGTCCCATGCTTTCCCCCAGGACGTTGTGCATTTTATTATAGGGCATGGCATGTGTGATGCAGGGCGTTGGGTAACTTGATGACTTGACATATTCAGATTTACCCTCTCGCATTACCTGGACCTTGGACGATTCACAAATGAGCCTTTATTTTGTAGATATGGTCATATTGGTTGAGATGGGCAAGAAGCCCCACACTTTTGGACAGTGTACCCGACAACATGATAGCACTTGGTTTGAGAACGTTGCACTTGATGATGATTGGGCACCCCTTGGAGAGGTGACGAGCCCTATTTTCACCTTGGACAATGATCTTTACACGTTGAACATTGATTGTTTTGAGGATGACATCACACATGAAGGTCGTGATGATGGTGGGGCCAACTCCATCATCGAGGCATCTTTGGTTGATGACTTGGGGCACTTGACATGACCTTTGATGAGGAAACATGACACTTTATCTTGCTTGCACCACTTGAGGACAATACGTGGCCTTTGGAGGCCTCCTATACCTTCTTTGAGCATGACATCACCCACACGTGTGACCTTGGAGGGCTTATTTTGGTGTACTAGCATGTTATTCTAGTTTTTGATGCTACTTGAGGGGCCGGCCTAGACCTATAGCACTTGTATCATTAACTTGTTGTATTTTGAGGGGCTTTAGAGCTAGGGTTGCCTCATATAAAGAAGCTAGTGCTACCTCTTAGCCAAATCATAACTCACACTTGTGATTCATCACTTCTACTTGTCTTCTATCTCTTACTTTTCCTTATGGAGCTCTTGTGCACACTTCTAGAGTGACTTGGATGGATGCTTTGTCTTGTTTTGGTGGATTCTTCATGCAAACTAGGGTTTGCTCATGATAGCGACTTGTCTAGTAAGTGTTTTTCATGTTTAAAGTGTTATTTCTTGGTATATTTTGGTGAATGTTCTATTAGAGAGGTAATAGTTGCATGTTATCAGTGTTATCCTTGAATAATTGTGAAAACCTAAGGAAGGATTAAGAGTGGTTATCCCCTTCCCTTGTTGCATCTACCTTGATTCGATGAAGCATACAAGGATAAGACTAGGGATTGTGAGAGGTCATCCCCCTAACCTTATCTTTGAGGTCAAAGCCTAGGGTTTATGAGAGGATAAACTTTAGGGTTTGGCCTAATTCTATCCATTGTCCTTGCTAGATGCTATAAAAACAGTGGGACAACACCTAGGGCTTATAAGAGGATAAATTGTGGGTGCTCTTCCTTTGAGGTTTGACCTAGGCTTATTGTGAATTTTCTCAAAACCCAATACACTTTAAACCAATCAATTTACTTTTAACTAATTATTCGAGGTTTTCTTCACAATAAAATAAAAACACATCAGAAAATAAATGTCCAGGAACTGAAAGTAAAGTAGACAACAATCACATCACAAGTACACACCTATTTTGGACAATAGTCCCCGGAAAAACCCAAGATGGGAAAACCGGTGCAACAAATCTGAGGATTTATTATTATTGAGCAGGAAAATATGGAAATTTCTTACAAAGTAAATCGACCTCTACCAACAATTGAATAATCTTCAACAAAACCCCCTCCAACAAAATCGTACAACCTCTCTAGACCCTCCAAAACAGAACCAGAACAAAACAGTAGCAAGAAGATGAGACTCTGCATGATTGTACGGCCCTCCTGCACCACTTTGTACGGCCCTGCTAGATCTAAAGCTTAGCATCTGTGATTTGGTGAAGAGATGAGTCAATCCAGCTGCTAGACTCTCCTTTGTCCCCTTGCAAAAATCTCACCCTGCAAATCTGTAATCGATCTCTCTTCTGCTTGTGCGCCCTCTTAGCCCAGCCAATCTCTTTATTCTTCATTGAGTAAGTGAGACCCTAATCTCCAAAAGGATTGAGGGCTGAGATCAACCCTCACCCTTATGATGAGATCAATGATCAAGATTAAAAGACCACAACTTAAATTATTTTTCACTTTAACTTTAGAAAAAGTACTCAATAAATTCAACTGAAGATTATAACATATCAACGGTTCTTTTCCTAAGTTGACTTAGGAAAATATTTAATTAATTGACTTAGCCTAAGTTTCATTGTCCTCCATCATCCTAGGATGTTGTAATGATGATGGAAGACCTTCCTTGCTACAATCTCAACACTCCCTCTTAGCGAGGAAGGGATTCATTCTCAACCCCATCTAATCTTTGAACTTCTATCTGCTCAATGCCTTGGTAAAGATGTTTGCCAATCTGCTCATCAGTCTGTATGTAATCAAGTCTCACGGCTCCTCTCTGTACACAATCTCGGATGAAGTGATACCTGATATCGATGTGCTTGCTACGATCATGAAAAACCGGATTCTCGGAGAGTTTGATGCAACTCGAATTGTCACAGTGAATCACAATAGCTTCTAGCTCTTGCCTGAACAAGCCCAAAAGTAACTTCTTTAATTACAGTGCCTCACAAGCTGCCAAACTGGTTTCCATGCATTCTGCCTCAGCAGAGCTCAATGCCATTGATCTTTGCTTCTTGTTGAACCAAGAAATGATGTTTGATCCAATGTTGAAGCAACAACCTGAAGTACTCTTCCTGTCCTCTGCACATCCTGCACAATCAGCATCTGTAAAACCTGTTAATGTCAATTCACCACTGCGCTCATACAATAGTCTGTACTCCACTGTCCCTCTGAGATAGCAAAGCACATGCTTTGCAGCAATCCAATGTACTCTTCGAGGGTCCACCATGAACTGACTCGAAGAGTTTACTACAAAGCTGATATTTGGTCGAGTATTGACCAAATACATGAGCGATCCAATCAACTGACGATAGATAGTGGGGTCTACTGTCTTCGAATCTGATGCATCAATCTTCCTCCAGTTTGTAACCAGAGGTGTGGACATAGGCTTATAGTCCATCATCCTGAACCTGCACAAAATCTCTACTGCATACTTCCCATGTCCTAGGAAGAGGCGCCCATCCATCTGTCAAACCTCCAACACTAGAAAATAGTGCATCAACCCAAGGTCTTTCATTTCAAATTCTGTTGCAAGGGTGACCTTGCAATCTGTGATCAACTGCTCATCTTCAGTGAGAAATAAGTCATCTACATAAAGTATCAGTATAAGAGGCTCCTTCCCTGCAAGAAAATACAGGTTCGGATCTGCCTCACTCTGTTGGAAGCCCATCTCCCTAAAGTAGTTGTCAATCCTCGAGTACAATGCCTGAGGTGCCTGCTTGAGCCCATACAAGGCTCTCCTCGGTCTGCACACATGTGTCCCTCTGCTACCAACCTCAAATCCCTCTGCTCAACATATACCTCCTCAACAACTTCATTGAGGAAGTCAGTCTTCACGTCCGTCTGATGAACATGCCAGCCCTTCTCTACTGCCAATGAAATCACTGCTCAGATTGAAGAATATCTAGCCACAGGAGAGAAAGTCTCCTCGTAATCAACTCCCTCTCACTGTGAAAACCCCTTGGCCACGAAGCGGGATTTGTAAGTGTCCACGCTTCCATCTGCTACATGCTTAACAATGTAGATCCACTTGGATCCAACCACCTTTTTATCCTCTGGCCTCGGAACTACCTCCCATACATCATTTTTCATAATGGAGGCATATTCCTCCATCATGGCCTCCTGCCACACCTTATGTCGTGTTGCACTCTCATAACTGGAAGGCTCAGCATCAATGAGTAGAGTCATCAATGCCATATATCCAAGTCTCTCTGGTGATTTGCTTCATCTGAAGTCCCTCTCTAGAAGCCCTGCCAACCTAGAATCATTGATTGTGGACTTGTACCACTTAGGTCATGGCCTAGTGATCTACTCAGGGGGAACTGCATCATGTTGCTCCTCCTCATCATCAACTCGCTCCTGATGATCTTGTCCAACAATCTCCCTCTGAAAACATGTATCATGTGTCTACTCCTGTGATTCTGTCTTCTGACTTTCTGCTTCCTGCTCCTGGACTCATGTGCTCTGTCCCGGCTGGTTCTCTACACTTGTTGGCAAATGCTTCAATCTCCTTAATGCACGTTCATCCTCGAACTGCACATCTCTACACACAATAACCTTCCTGCGTGCAGGCACATAGATCCTGTAGGCTTTGGAAGCCTCACTGTAACAAAAAAGTAACCCCTTTACTGTTGTAGGCTCTAGCTTTGTCCTCTTCTCTAAAGGGACATGACAGTAACATACACTGCCCTAGATGCAAATATGACTCACATCTGGCCTAGTACCTGAAAATATCTCCTAAGGTGTCTGCTTCCCCAAAACTGTGTGGGGACTCCTATTCTGCAAATATACTACAACACTGCTTGATTTTGCCCATAAGAACAATGGCAGTCCCTGATCATGAATCATTGCTTGTGTTGCTCCAACCACAGTCCTGTTCTTTCTCTCGGCCACTCCATTCTATTCAGGATTGTAAGGAACTGTGAGTTCCTTCTTAATCCATGTGGGTGTGCAATAATCCTCAAACTCCTTGGAGGTGTATTCTCCCTCATTATCCGATCTTAAGACCTGAATCTTCCTCCTAGTCTGGTTTTCCACCAGAGCTCTAAACTCCTGAAACCTCCCAAAGACCTCATCCTTGGTCTTTAGAAAGTAAATCCAGGTCTTCCTGGAGTAGTCATCAATAAACAAGACAAAGTATTTGGAGCCACCCACTGACTCCACACTCGTCGGCTCGCATTAGTCAGAGTGTATCAGATCTAGTACTCCCTTGGACCTGTGCCCGCTAAATGGAAAGGGTTTCCGGGCATACTTGCCCAACGCACAACCCTTGCAAGGGTTGTGTCTCTCAGCTGTAATCTTAAGCAATCCAGTGACTGCCTCCCTCATGTGCCCCAAAGCACCAAAATGAATGTGTGTCATCCTCCTGTGCCACAACTCACCTATATCTGTGGTGAAACTCGCTAATGCTCTCCCTGGCTGAACCTGTAACCTGTAGACCTTCTCCTATCGAACCCCAATCATTATGTCCATCTTCTCACCTGACCCACCAAGTCTGATGAACACCTTTCCTTTACGAAAAGTGATCTCATATCCCTTATCCTCAAGAGTAGAGACGGAGATGAGGTTCTTTGTCAACCCCGGAACATATAACACATCACTAAAACGAAGTGGTTTCCCAGACTTCCTCTGAAATGAGACTGTGCCAACTCCTTGAGCCTTATAGCGCCTGTCATCCCCTAGCTCAATGACTATATTTACACCTCCCTCCTGTATCCTAGTAAACCACTCTTTGCACCCTGTCATATGACAAGATGCACCATTGTTTACAAACCACATGTCYGAAACAATTATACTAGACATACAGGCTATGAAGCAGAAATCCTCCTCAAATGACTTGGCAAACTCATCCACTGTTRATGAAGCTACCATCTGTGGCTTCTTTTTCTTTCTCTCTAGACATTGTGATGCAAAGTGCCCCATCTTGTGACACTGGAAACACTTGACTTTTGAGAAGTCAATGTTTTTATTTCCACCTTTCCTCTTCTTGCCCTTTGCTTTGCCTGCAAGGGCCAATCCTTCTTCCTCCTCTGCATGAGTTGAAGATGATGGTCCTGCTTGACCAATTCTAATCTCTTCCTGCACAAAATCATCCCACAGCCGCTGCCAATCAGGGAGCTTCTCCCGAGCTACCACACCACGAACAAAAACGTCCCATGACTTTGTAAAGCAATCTAGTGCAATACGCACCAGCTCAGGATATTCAGTCTTTTCTCCCACTGTTGCAAGTTCATCTCTAATTTGTGTTATCCTGGTAAGATAAGGTATTACACCCTCACCTTTGGTCATCTTGGTTCCACGCAGTTGCTTGCGCAGAGCCATCACTCTGTTCTCATTTTTGTTTTGGTAGAGGTCACTTAGGGATTTCCACATGTCTTTTGCCTCAGCTTTTCCTAAGAGATGTGGGACCACATGGTCCTTTATCCCATCATGAATTAGGCTCTTGGCCTTAGCCTCACCTTTCTTCCAGATGACCAATTTAGTTGCACCTGAGGTGTTATTGCCTTGTCACTGACATGCTCTGACACATCATTGACCTCCAATATCATTGTCATCCTTTCTTTCCAGGTGGGGTAATTCTGAGCCCCTTGTAACCTGTCTTCCACACTCAAACTCATGGTCATTTCGTTCAAACCCTACCTCTACTTTTTTTTATGTCGAAACCCTAGTGCATAAACCCTAGGCGCAAGGGAAGATAACGATTGCCTTAGATCTGTGCCTGAAACTTCAGATTTCTTTTGGATCTTGAAAACCCACTTATGATACTGCCTCTTTATCAGTCTTGCTCCGATACCATGTGAATTTTCTCAAAACCCAGTACACTTTAAACCAATTAATTTACTTTTAACTGATTATTCAGGGTTTTCTTCACAATAAAATAAATACACAGCAGAAAATAAATGTCCAAGAACTGAAAGTAAAGTAGACAACAATCAC
>SNQJ01S0018603.1:54472-71931 GCA_010110895.2 Picea sitchensis | reverse complement strand
TCCTGCTCTCGGTACTCCATGTCTAGGACCATGTGGGCCTCGAGACATGATCTCCTAGTTATCCCTAGATATCGGGGATAACAGGACCAAATCCCATGTTGCCGAAGAGATTGATTGCATCATAGTGAATCACAAGGGGCAGGGTCCCATGGATCTCCTTGCTTGCAGTCGAGGTAGTGGTTTGAGGTCTGGAGGATGAAAAAGAAATGAGTGGTTTGCTGCTACAACACTGCCAAGAGAAGAATAAAGTCCAACCCCTCCCGTCTCCCAAATCTGTATATAAAGAAATGCCTGCTCCTTCCACCAAGTCGACCCTACTACTGGGAGAAAAAGGTAATAAAACCACAAACTGATGGCTGGATGAGGAAACAAAATATGCCAAAGCTGAGAGAAGTCTACATGGTTGCCATCTCTGTCAAGCTGCTGTTTTGATGAACCTTTAATTGGCACAAAAGCTGTCACTAACCTAATGGAACCTCTTCTAATACTCATCATGCATGTGATTTTGATCACACGAATTACTTTCTGTCTAAGACTCCTCCAACTGTCTTAAACACAAGTCGACCTCACTCCAACAATTTCACCCTTTCCACCAACATTAAGAAAAATCTGTCAGTGTTTAAATCCATATCTTAGCTAACTGGAACATGGACTTTGATGATAAAACAGCTTTTTTTTGTTGGTCAACCATCAAATTGCTATCTAAGGTCTTTCTTTCTCCACAAGCATCATGTACTTGACTGCCAGTGTTTACTTTTCTGTCTCACGGGAAACCTTCAACATTCAGCTCTGTAGCTGCTGTTTCACTTTCTTTTTCTGCAGGAAATTGCTAACTTTCCTCCACCACAACTTCCTCTTCAATAACTCACTGACTCCCTTCATAGCTGTATGTGATCCCTATAATTTTCAATGCTGTTTTCAGAATTGATATCTGAGACAGATCTGTCACCACCACGTGTACTTGTCAACTTCTGATATGCTAACAACTTTCTTGCTAAATAATGAGGTTAAACATACCCACACGAACTCTTTTGAGGATAGATTACAACTCATAAAATGGTAAACAAGTCGCTTAGTAGGAACTTCTAAAATATTCCCTTCAACACTTCCACGAATTATCTTGAGAATAAAGCACATGTAAACTTTGTCAAGGGAATAAGTTGGATAACACACATCTTTTTTTGCGTTAAGCACTACCACCACCAACTCGAGCCAACATTTCGTGCTTGACAGACTTAGCAAGTTTACCATTTAAAAATGACAAGGCAACCTCTGCTCCTTTTTGGACTTAAACCAGACTAGGAAGCATGACAATTGTCTTTCGAGAATTTGATCTAGGATTTGACTATGACACAACTTTAGTAAGGTGAAAAACACTTTTGAATAGTCAAACAAGGCAGAGTTATAGTTTTCAGGATTTAGCCCTTGGGAACTCCAAACACATGAAACCTTCCAAGAAACTGCCATGTGTCACTCTAGCAGACCATCCACCTGCTTAACAATGATCTTGACTCATCACTCTTTCATCCACCGGCATCCTTGAACCACTCCACCACTGCATGCTCAGAACCATGGCATTCAACCTATACATACCAAAAATAGAAACTACTTGTTTTAGAGTCTAGACATGCCCAAAAAGTAGCCTATCTCAAAAAACAAAAGGCAAAAAGCAGGAAAGACTGATCATGGAGATGTTGATGATTACAGCTGCGTGAGACATCCTCCAAGACACAAACTGATTGAGTCGACCTGAAAGAGAGCCCATGAGTTGGGTGTGTGGTTCCTATCTAAGACAGAACTAGAACGTTGTGTTGACCTCTTGCTTGCAGAGAGTTGAGATGAACTCCAGATGATTCTCCTGTGTAATGTAGTGAGAAACATGATCTACTGAGTTGGATGTGCCTGTGGCTGAGCACAAGTGAACGTGTGAAATCCCATGAGTTGGTGCATTGTTCTGAGACAGAGATGAAACGATGTATTAGCCTCCTCTGAGCAAAGAGTTGAGATGATGAACTCCAGATGACCCTCCTGTGTAACGCAGTGAGAAAGAAGATCTGTTGAGTTGGACGTGCCTGTGGATGAGCACAGGTGAACATGATCCTAGTGGTTGAGCACTAGTGAGTGTGGTTCTCATGTGAGACGCAATGAGATAGAGAGACATCCCTGTGGCTGAGCATAGATGGATGTGCCCCTAGTGGCTAAGCACTAGTGGGTGTATAAGATCCCTTGCTATATTGTTCAAGAATCAGACTTACCTGTAACCCTATTTGTAATGTAAAGGGTACAGGTCAACCCCAACTGAATGTAAAAGATAATTAATATGGTAATTATTAATTATATTATAAGTTATTGAGGCCGGCCCTGTTGTGCCAATAAACACTTATGTTGACAGGTTCAGTCTAATGGAAGTAAAGGTAAATTCCCCATTGAGGAATTATATCACAAGTGTGAGTTTGGAAGTTTCAGCAAACACTTGTTCTTGGGAAAAGTGCGCACCTCTCTTGGGCGCTAGGTTTCTAGGGTTTGTGAGCACCATTTTGTGTGCTAGGTTTTTTATGGTGGTGGAGGTCTTTCTCTTGAAGAATATAGCAAAGGATTGGTTGGGTTTTCTTCCGTTGTTGAGAAGGGTTTCCCAGGATACTTCTTGTGTACTTGTGCATGGTGTTTCTTCTTGTGATCTTGGTTGTTGCAACAAATTGTTTATGGTTTAAGTAAAATGCTAAAATGGAACGAACTTCATGCTTAAGCCTTGCCTATTGAAAAATCAACAGGAGAGTGGTAGCATCAATCCATTTCCTTAAAAAGCAAAAAGAAAAAAGAAAAAGCGGAAAAATTGATCAGCTTGCATGTAGGTAAAAGCAATCTTCTTGAATTCTGAAAGGGATATGAAATTCTACGTTCTCGATATAAAGTCCAACGAGGTTGGAACCCATCTCAAACATCCTGAAACAATTAATGGTAATGTTCAAATTTCAAGTGAAAGTTGAAATTCTCCTTTATCTTTTCTTTGCTATCCTTTTACTTTAAGAATTTAATATTACCAGTGATTACCAAGGTGACAAGCTCCTCAGAGCTCAATCCCCTATCTCTGTTTTTCCAAATGAGGGTAAAATGACCAAAAATCAGGCTATGAAGCATGCATTGTTGGAGTTAGCATGGCAATATTTTCTTTTGATTCCCAATATATTCCGAAAAAAAACGCAATATTTTATATTATCGCTATAATATCATTTCAATGAAAATATCACCATATTTTTCGGTGATATTATCAACTCCGAGTAAATCTCACGATATATCATGATATGGCCGATATATCACTAATAAGTGTAACACTGTCAACGATAGGAACGACATTTTCTATGTTAAGAATAATAGAACAAGTACTCTTCATTGTCTAGTAGTTTTCGAGGTGATGGTTATGAGTTAGGTGGTGTTATCACATGAATCTACACTGGTAGACCTGCCCAATTATATTCAATAAGACAAGGAATTCAAATATGTGATCAGAAACGACATGCAAGCCCTGAAAAGTGCACTGCTAAAAAATAGCAGGTGTCCTGAAACTATTTGCATGTCAACCGAACAAGGCTCATCGGCATCGTAAGCTTGCGACGAACAATAATATGTGAAAATCTTTGACACGCAGACCTTGGATCTCTAAGTAATGGAAAAAAGAAAACTACTAAAAATAGCAATTCCACGAAATCTGGTGAAACTGACTCTGGAATAGGCTCCTACTACTTTGAAATTGGAATGTTTGGATGCTCGTGTAATGCAACCAGCCCGATGGAATCTCGCTGGATCTTAACCCTCCAATTGCATAGGAAATTTGGGGATTCACTGGTGGACAACCTCCCCAATCGCTCAATGCTTCTAATCAACTTCATCCTATCTAGGCAAACAGATTCCCTTCAATGTTTTTCATTTTCATCGCTATAGTTGAGCTAGTAGGATAGCACTCTAATCATCTTGTCTACAAAGTGAAGCATCAATAATACAATCACAATCCATTCCCCTCTATGTGCATTACGTTTATGTATGTTTTCTAATGTGAGTGTTGTAAATGATGTGTATCCTTAGGCTCACATTATCTACACCATTATGCTCTCCTAGACTATCAACTCACGAACCATCAAAGATATTAAGGGAACATACCAAATAAAAATATTACAACAATGTTGATTCCAATAATAAACACATACTATGACGTCCAGTAGGTTGTGCTCAAGTGCTTAAATCAAATCACTTTCAGTATATAGAACCGGTTTAAAAACCCCCCAAAGGCGTGTTGCCACAATAATGTGGCCAATAGAGTTGGCTATCATAGCTGAGACTGGGTAGGGGTTTCAATGACCTTGACAAACCACGAATGTGACCAATCGAAAATGAACGAGGCCAGGTGCAAGTCTCAGGTGAATTTGCGTGAATATATTCTTCTCAGTCATGAAATCTAAGCCGTAGGTAATGTTTCAACAAAATCTAGCACCTACAAAGTCCCAAGCATCAAGGTGATAGCTTTGTGTAACTCAGGAAGCTTACCCATTGTCACCTCAACAGTTCTTCTCCACACAAGGGAGGCTTCCCTAAAGGTAGGATCATCAAGGCTATGGATTGGGGGAATTAAGGTGAAAATGAAGAGTAAGTCGTGATAAAACAAAGGTTGTAGTATATGGAAGGAAATCGAAATGGGAAAGGGGATATGGGAAACAAAGGAAAGGAAGAAGAGGGGAACAAGGAAATGGGATGATATGGGACCAATGCCTATCACCTATTGGGCTAATGGAGTCATGAAATATTGCATGAAATGAAAGAACTTGTTTGTTACAATCAACTACTTGGTAGGCTATATGGTAGAAAAGGTTGGTAGGTTATATGGGTAGGCTATATGGTAGAAAAAGTTGGTTTGCTACATTCAACCATCTAACAGATGAAAGAACTAGTTTGATACTTCCATCAGTTGATGTGCACCAAATGAAAAAGGAACTAATTTGATAAAAGTGTTTTTTGGAAATGTGTTATGAAAACTAGTCTTAGAGAGCTAGGAGCACCACTCTGCGACTAATTTGATAGAAAATAGAAAATAATTGGAGAAATAAAACAACAAATAAAGAAAAGAGAGAACCTCCTCACATTGCTTTCTCCTAAATGAATTGTGTGTTCATTATTAGGCCTCAAAAATTAGAATGATAGCAAGAAGTTTCTACAAAGTATTAACAACAATTGAAGAGCATGTACATAACCATACAATAAAGTAGATCAAAACCTCTCTTCTTCTTTAGACTTCATGAATTTCATATACAAGGGAGCTCAATGCATCATCGTCTCCAAGCTCATATTCTCCAATCACTTCTCAATCTCCCCACATTCTCAATCACCCAATTACCCTGTATGAATGGAGAGAAACCTTTTTTATAGAAGAAACTTAATCTCCCTTACAATAAAATACAATATTTTCTAACTAACTCCATGACAAGTCAAAGAAATAATAAAATAATGGAGTAGTTAGACCTTATCCCATCAACGTTGACTTGTCAATCATGATCACTAGCCTCCATTCTCTCTAAGAGAGGTCACTCCATCTAAAATCACAAAGTAATGTGCAAGATGTCTCTAAGAGAGAGGGTGCATCACTAAAAATAGGTCTTTAACCATCTCCAGATGCTAAATGGTCCACATACAGTGTGTTGAGGCCGAAACTATAATGTTTTTATCACAACACTTCGAACCTCATAAGGCTAGGTGAGGGAAGGTGGGAATGATACCCTGAATTTAAAGCCTTAAGAAAAATAATACAGACTTCATATTCATGAAGCCTTGACAATAAAGTTCTTATTCAAATATTTTGATATTTTACATTTTTCATAAAAAAAATTAAAATTTTCTTCAAAATAAAGTGGAATATTACATATATATGTACACTACAAAGAATAAAATAAAAGATGAATAGTTTAAATATAAATGTATTGGATGGATACTTAAATTGGAGCCTAACAAGCCCCGCCTTCACCCCAACAAAACATTCAATGCATGGGGCTCATCATGCAAAGAATATAACACATACCCAACAATTAATATTTTCTTTTTCATTTTATTTATTGCAGCTTTGTTCTTTTATTTTTTTTGCAGCAGCAATGGCTTCCAACCAATGTACTTCTAGTCCAATGCCCAGAGCCAACAAGAGGATTGACTATTATCCTCTTTGGAGGAATATTACAAAGGTTTCAAGAGTTTCTGGTGGTGGTTCATGGGAATGGATATGCAATCTCTGTCCAATTAGATGGTGGATTTGTCATGGAGCAAATGGTGTACATCTGCAATGTAGAAATTCGAGGTACTATGAGGCTGCCAAAACAGGTCTGTCCTTGACCTGAAATTTGGCTCTAAGTTTCAATCTCCAAGACTGTCCTTTGCTGCTGTTTTAGGACAGCAAACAGTGAAGTAACTTATGCTCATAATTTGTATGGTTAAGTGCTCTTTTGAGGTGCCCTTGCAAGTGTTTTCATACCCCAATGTTAGCACATGCAATATACTCAAAACAAATAACACGCATCTTGATCTTTACAACTCTAACAAGCTGATCTATACTCTAAGCATGCATGAAATGAACACAAGTATTTTTGGTCAATATGACCCTGGATAAAACCCCCCGAGGGAAAACCAGTTTGGAATGAAAGTATATATAATGATGATCTTAAGTAGTGAATACAACAAGTAAGCTAATACAATGGAACCTGATACAATAGCAAGTCCTCACGAGATGCTTTGGAGTTCCAAGAAGAGAAATGTGCCCAAGCTTAGTGAGCCCTCTTCCCTTCTTGCTCTATCCACTGAAGTGATGCGCCCTCCTTCCTCCTTGACCCAATGAAGAATCCCTTCCACACAAACAACCTGTTGTGTGTCTCCTCCAACATGAGCCAAATAGATCTGAGATAGCACAAGTCCTTCTAGTACCTGCTAGTGATGCGCCCTCCTCCACAAGTGCGACCTCCTCCAAACAATAACCAATACCAACAAATAATTAGTACCTAAGCCTCCATGAGCCCTCCATGAAAGATGGTGCCCAAGCTCTCCTCTCCCAATGCTTCCATTCTCATCATCTTTCCCTTCTCCAAACTCTCTTGGCGAACATACAAGTGAATTAGCCTCCAAATTCCCTATGCACCCTTCTTAAGGAATCATAAGGAAACCTAAAAAGTGAATGGCTAGGATCACTCCAAGCCATCCCTAATCCATGGTTGAGATCTCTCAAAAAGAATCTAAACTTAAAACCCACTTTGGGTTAAGTTTCCATAGTTCACTTTATGTCCCCCAATTCACCCACAAAGTGAATTAATAGTCACTTTTCACTCAACTGAAAAATTTCACCCTTTTGACTTCGGAAAATGTCAAAGTGAAATTAGACATAAAGTATAAGGCAAAATGGGTCAAATATTTCCCTCTTGTGGTTAGAGACCCACAACCACAAGGGGACCACTTTCCAAAGTACCCAAATCTCAACATGCAAAGCCTTGCCATTTGTATTCTTTCACAAGTGGCAAGCTCTTCAACAATAGAAATAAATTGAAGCACCTACAGTTGTATTTATTCAGTGAAGTGCAACAGGTTGGGTTCACATAAGGCTAAGGATCTTGCTTATGTGCATTCCAACCTTTGCCTTGCATCTCGTAGGGGTCTAGAATATAGTAGTGGGCCTCCTAAAGAATGTGATCTGGATTCGAAATGCCCTGACTTGGACATCTCTCCTGTTGCACTGAATCTTGAAGAACCTAGAAGTGGAATTGGAAATACTTCTACCAATCCACATTCTATTGTTGAACGTGCATCTTGTCCTATTTTCTGTGATGAATATGTAGATGAGGATGATGACTATTAGGCTTTACTAGCTTAGCTCATGTTTTATTTTTATGTTCATTATTCATAGTTCATACATGTAGCATTGTAGCCTCAAGCCTCATATATAAAGGCTAATTTTGAATATATATATTATAGCCTCATTTATAAATAATAAAGGTTTTTTTTGGATATTACTGCTTGCATTATGTATCACTTGTAAAGTGTCTTTTATGTTTCTCATTTAAATGTTCTTCCTCATTTATTCATGAATCACAATGTTAAATGCTTTTTTTCAAAGTTGCAATATAATTTTCTGAAATAGCGCATTATATATGTGTGTGTACCACGTTTCTCCATTTCCTAATTTTGAGAGGTCATGTTTCCAGCACGTTTTTGTTTCCCCATATCATGCAATTTAGGTAACAAGACTAGGCACCTCACACATACGCATTCTATACTAGTCTTGCATTCTAATTTGTAAATCTAAAACCTACCTTATTGAAAACACATAAACCAGATTTGATTAAGTCCTAAAACACTACATCTTACACCTTAAAGCATGGACTTAAACTTACCTTCGGGAAGTCCCCCTTGTGCTAGAGAAGAGCTAGCCTAAAATTAGGGGAAGAGATATTGTGGTGACAACGGCAACCTTCCTAAGTTCAACATGAGCTTGCACCTTGGTGATTGGGACTTTTCCACCTTGTGTGCTAGCTTCTGTTGTAACACTACCATATCCACAAAAACTCCTTCCACTCTCCTATTTCTCATCACTTGAGTCGACCTCCTCCAAATATGCCTTACTCTCTTCAACTATTCGGGATGTAGCACTTAAATACTACCCCAACATTACTAGATCCTCTTCCTACTCCTCAAAATCCAATTCCAGATCAATGAACCAATGGTACGATGCAGAATGCAGATCATACCATAAACAACATCACCACACACCCTCTTACGTGACTCTTATCTTACCCCAAACTCCCAAAATCCTATCGTGATCTCCTTCTATGCAAGGATCATCTCTTTCTCTCTCAAAGGAAATGAGAATTGCAAACAGCCCTTCGCCATCCTGTCAGGACCTTTATATGGTATATTTTATACTTGACTTTACCTCTCTTTTACCCTATTTCCACTTCACTTATACACCCATTTGTCAGTCATTTAACTGTTCCACGATGAATTGGCTCTTAGATTTAGTAAACTATAATTTGGTTGTTTTTCTATGAAATAGATTAGGATGTTTGATTAAAGTTGCTTCCATTTTAACATATATGTGCCTAACCTAAAGTATGAAGTGCAGGCTCTTTTCTCGGGTTAATAATAAAAGCTCTGGGTATTACGACATTGGTTTTGAAGGATCCTGAGCAGGGAATTCGACATGAGGAGAATCTTATGGTTTATGAGTTCCATTACTTCATTTTTCCATTCCAAGGAGCTGTTAGAGTTATTGTTTCCATGGATAACCATTTCCGTGGATCGTGGGGCTCATCTGGAGCATCTTTGGATGGGGATCTTGCTCCCATTCGCTGTCTGGGTATCTTGGACGCACCTGAAAGTTCCATTGTTGTTTTGGACGAGTTATTCGTCACCCATGTTGCCCACATGAACTCGCATCGAGCCCTCTCATTGCTTGGATTGAGCTGGGTGCATACTTTCAGTTTTTGTTTTGTTTAGCTAGTTGTTTCTTCATCTTATCTAGTTTTTTTTCATGGGATTCGATTCCCACATACTTTCCACTCAATCATAGTGGGTCACACATTATCCAAACGATAATGTGTGACTTATCAACGATATTTAATGAGGGACTTCTTCATGCCAAGGGTTAGGCAAGCTTCAAACTGCAGTACGAGACAATCGACATATCTTCACCCTCAGAGCCATCACAGAGGAGATGAGACACCACTCTTCAAAAGTCTTCAGTTTTGTTGACTTTTGAAGGCTCATTAAATGTTAGTTTTAGCCTGGACCTGCCTGGAAGTAGAAGACCAAGAACAGGCCATTCAACCCTGGCTAGTAGCTAGCTCTTTCTATTTTTTATTGTAAGATTTATGATGTGTATAAATTAAAATTATGTCACACATCACCTTTATTTCAGAGAGTGATGAGATGTATCATACAAATTTCACTTTTATTTAGTAATGAAAAAAGCAATAATTCACCTAATTTGAATTTGAAATTCAAATTTTGTCAACAGAGGATGCATTATGTTTATTTGTAATTAATCATTAATAAAAAATTACTAATTGTCTATTAACTTTTATATTTTTTCTATATTTGGGTGGGTCGGAGGAGGGGCACTGCAGCTCTTCCTGAAACTTGTATCCTCATCCCCCCATCACAAAAGCTGGGTGAAACATAACTTATTGTTGAACCCATCAAAGGGCTGTGTAACATTCAAGGATAAGGACATGCTGAATTTTAACTGTGTAATTTGAACATTATTCCAGAGTAGGGATCTTTATCTCTACAACCTTGTGGCTCTCCCAAGCGAATTTTGCATATAAGATCACAAATTTAAGTTGAAAAAAATATAAGCTTGCACAAATTCCCAAACAGGAAGAATTTAAAACATCCCTTGAGCACTGCACTGTTTGTATCTCTTCCCAAAAGAAACTATCAATACTCGGCAATCAATTTTTAGAAAATTTAAATTTAGTACCGACTTTCAGCAACTTCTACAAGACTTTGTTTCTTTAATCATCTGTAACAAAATTAGTCATACCTCTTAATCTACATGAATTCTACAACTTCTACATACCTCTTAACTGGATTTAAGTTTCCTTTTGGTAGGACATGGAGACAGAGACAAAGGAACAGGATAACCAATAGAAAAGATGCAAACATCCCACAATATCTCACCTTTCAGAAATTGATAGTACAAAATGAGAGAATTTTATTGATGTCCAACAAATGACCAAGAAAGAGATCAACAGAACTAGAGAGACCAAACACTCTAAGCATACCTTCTTATAAGCACATTACACAGAAACACTACACGTTCACTGACCATGAGCGACTTAAGTATGTCTTCAGCTTCTCTGGCAATATTATTCTTTGCTTGTTCCAATGTAATAACAGTATCACCAACTACACGACCAGTGTTGCTGGACTTGTACTCTTTACATTCAAGCACAGACTTGAACAAAATCATACAGTGTATCAAGAAACGATCAAAAGAAGTGACATATGCTTCTGGATCGGTGATTTTCTTGTAGCAGAACTCCAAAATAGGGGGCAGAACATATTGACTACTGAATGAATACGGATGTGCATTCTGAATTGCAATCAAAACCTTCATCAACTTCAAGCATGCCCTCTCTGTAAAGGTATGAAAATTATTATGACCTTGCTGAAAAGCAGAACCTGTATCACATAACAAGGAAAAACAGTTTAGTGACAGTTCTTAATGAAGTCTCATGAAACAACATATCTTTCATGAGAATCCACTGTATGTGTTAAGAATGGCCAAAACAAATCTACAACAAATGATTAACTTATTGCAGCTTGTAGCCTTCAAAGAAGTTCTAGCGATACAAGCAAAGTGTAGCAGGTAATCAGAAGTCGCAATAGATGGCTTGAATTACTAGATAGGAAAGGTTTAAAATCTGGCATTTATTTTCAACCGCTTGAGTCCATGTAAGGATTATTTTGGGATATTTAAGGGTAACTTGCATGGTTGTCAAGACAACCGCCATCTTAAAAAAACTAAATATCTCTCTTATACAAGACCAATCACAAAAAACAGCACAGGAACATTTTCAGGCTGTTTCTATTTCTAAAACCTTTAAAAACCATCCAAAAGATTGTATTAAAAAGATAAGAGCTAATGTGTTCCAAAATGCAATCAATTTCTGTTTGTAGCTCTGTTGCACAGGGACTGTCCCCCCAAAAAAACCTGCGTACCTCCCGTTCCCGTGTTTCGGGGACTTGGGAACCCTTAGGAAACGTCCCCAAACTGATGAGGACTCCATTGGGGACTCGGGGACTTCTTGATCATTCCCAAGACGTTCCGAGCAAATTTCAAGGACGTTCCGGACAAATTTTAGGGATGTTCTGGGCAGATGTCAGGAATTTTCTGGGAAGATTTCAGGGATATTCCGGGCATATATCTTCAGTTTTGAAAATGATGGAAATTGATGAATGGACAATATGATCATTTTTCCCATCCATTATTTTTGTATTGCACTGAATCTAAATCTGGTGTACAAGTTGCAGCTCAAAACATGGGTTTTGTATGATGGGTTTCAACTTGAGTTTTTGGTGATTTAAATATTGTATTCTCACCATCAACATTACAAGAAGCAAAGCTTCCATGTCAAAAAAACAGGAAATGGAACATTTCAAAGGCCTGATCCTTGTCGTTATTGCTCTTGTTCTTCTGATTTTTCTAGTCATCTTAACTTTTACATATTGTACAAGGGTTTCCATGAGTCATTCAAGTCTAGTTCTTCCACCATCTCAACCTCGAGCATTGTGAAAACAATCAGATAGTAGTGACTTGGATAGGGTACTAAATGTTTGAATAAATTCCTATTCAATCACCCTTCTTAATCTGAAATATGAATCTAATCTTTTTACAGAACCAAAGTGTTTTATAGGGGTTTTCAACACAGCTGTAAAAATCTGCAAAACTTATTGAGAAGGGAATGCCTTTTATGTTTTAACATAATCATCATTAACAAGAAATATGAAGAAGAAAAGATGCTATAGAGACAATTCTCACTTATGTTTCCTAAAGCTAAACTGCATTTTTCTCATGTCTAGCAGCCAATAATGGAATGTCACTCGACCCTTTTTAAATTGCTTGAGCTTTTTCAGAATTGGCAAGTGGAAGGGCTGTGCATAATACTATACAGTAGAGCTTGTTGTGCTTACAGGCTTGAAGCAACTACAAATGTTTATGGTGAATTCTAAAATTTTAATATTTTTTAATATATATATATATATATATTATCGCCGTCCCCCAAAAAAAATGGGGGTGTGCTCTAACCATCCAGGGGACACGTCCCCCCGTCCCCACCATTCCCCCATCCCGAAAACCAATGCAACATAGGTTTGTAGTAACTAAGAATGAACAGGGAATTCTAATTCATGGTCTTAAACACCAATTATAGGAGTTATTTAGCCAATATAGGCCTTCAAAAACCCAACAATGCAAAACTTATTATAAGTGGTTTTGGCTCAAGAGAGACCCCACTTTGCACCCTGTTTGAACTCAGAAAGACTGCAGAAGTTCCAAAGACCTCTTTAGCATTTATTGCCCACTGGATTCTGTTTGACATATAAAATAATGTAGTGGTAAAAAGTTATTCTAACCCTAAAAAGACCACTAGAACACTCAAAAATTAGTTTGGGACTTCCAATATCAACCAGGTAACCAACTTCCTTGTTTTGTGTGCACTGTATGTTATATCAAAGTACTTTTCAAACCTGAAGCTTTTTGGTTTTAACTACCACCGTGTCTTTGTTAAGATTTGATGGCTCTAGAGTAGTCCTAATACTATTTGGCATGTTTTATATGGTATATGCATTACGTTGTGCTGTATCCAGATGTATCATGAAAATGTATCTTATATTTTGCTGAATTATGTCCCATGATTTTATAAATAGACCATCATGCCATATTCTACCTGATAACCACATGACCTCAAGAAATCAATCTCAAGACTTGGCAAGTAATCATTATACTCAAAGTCAATTCAGATCAGACCCAAGAGAAACAGAGTTTTACTCATAACTGGAAGACTTGCTCAAACTAGTTGATACTCAACAAGTTTTACCAGACTCGCATGTACTCAGCAACTTTTTCAGTACTGTTTAAGTATTAAACACTCCTATACTAGAGTCCAATTATGTGATGAGTTCATATCTTAATATATTCCACATTTCCCTCATATCTCTTGAATTTGTTTTTTAGCATGGCATCAAAGAATGAATTATATCGACTCTGGAGTGCATGAATTAGAAGTTTAAAGACACACTTTGAAGGCAAGTTCAGAGACACAGTTTGAGGACAAGTACCAATACATAGGCATTTTGAAACAATACATTGGGGAGTGTGTTGTGTTTCCTCAATGGGGAAATCACCTTTATTTATACTAGACTGGACACATCAAAAGTGGTGTCTAATGGCACAACAAGGTCGACCTCAATAACTCAGAATATAATTAATAATTACAATATTAATTAACTTTCACTTTATGGTGGGGCTGACTTGTACCCTTTACATCACAATTAGGGTTACAGATAAGTCTGACTCTTAGACAATATAGCAAGGGATCTCACACACCCACTAGTGCTCAGCCACTAGGGGTACGTCCACCTATGCTCAGCCACAGGGACGTCCAAGTCTCTATCTCACTGCGTCTCACAGGAGAATCATCAGGACACACACTCACTAGTGCTCAGCACTCCATCACCATCGGTGTAGGCATGGATTTGCACTCTGTCATACCGAACTTCTTCAATATCTCCACTGTATATTTTCCTTGACTCGGGAAAATCTCATCAGTTCTCTGCCATACTTCTAGTCCCAAGAAGTAGTACATCATATCCAGATCCTTCATCTCGAAGTCAGAAGTCAATGCTCGCTTGCATTCAGCAATAAGTCTTTCTGAACCGGTAAGGAATAAGCCATCCACATATAGGACCACGATTAGGCACTTGTTACCAACAATATGATAATATAGGTTTGGATCAACAACACTCTTGCTGAAGCCCAAACTCATCAAGAATCCATCCATCTTCTCGTACCAAGCACGAGGTGCCTGCTTTAGTCCATACGGGACTTTCTTCAACCTGTACACGTGAGATTTCTCGTTGTTTATCAAAAATCCCTCTGGTTGCTCGATATAAACTTCTTCCTCAATCTCACCATTGAGAAAGGTTGTCTTTACATCCATCTAATGTAGTTTCCAACTGATGGATGATAGTATGGATGGAAGTGTATCAAGCAATGTTGTATATGTTGTGTCAGGGAAAGTGTCGGCGAGGATCCCGAATGTAACTTCTCGGTGACATCGGCGGAAAATATCGGAATATCTCAAAAAATGTCGCAAGACCTCAAAACAATACAAAAACACTCATTTTTTTCAATTTTTTAAACTTGTAAAGCAACAACAACATCAAACAAACACATTGCTACATAAATATGAAAATACAACCAATAAATAAGATGCATAGGATGTCAAGTGGTCACATATCATTACTAAACTGAAAATTTTGAAGCATGTTCCTGATAGGATGATAGTAGATACTAAATAGTATCTCATGAGATGAATCATCATGAGGCATCTAGATACTAAATAGTACATGATAAAATGAAAATGATAGATCATAGGAATCCAAATCATTGATTCCCTCTAAGACGTGTTGCAGTTGTTGCTCTAGCCCTTTTACGAGTAAAGGGCACCNATAGATCATAGGAATCCAAATCATTGATTCCCTCTAGGACGTGTTGCAGTTGTTGCTCTAGCCCTTTTACGAGTAAAGGGCACCACTTTTCCTCTGGAAGCAGTGGGTGGTCGTGGAGGTACTCCAGATGAGCTTGGAGTGGAAGCTCCAGCTGCTCCAGATGCTCCATTTGAGGTGGTAAGTGATGGGGACGAGGTGGAAGGAAAAGTGTGTTGCCTCCTCCCAGTCCCAACGAACCCAAGTCCAACTCCAGGTATGGCTCTCCGTGGAGGTGGTGGTGGCATTGGATGCATTGGAAGTCCAATCTCCTCCTCGGCCTCTGTATCCACTGGAAGTGGAACATCGTCCTCCTCCTCCTCCTCTGTTGTCCCCTCCACCCTCAAATCATCTGCATGCTCCTCCAACCACTCAGGGGCCTCCTCCATCTCAAGCTCCTGAACCTCCACCCTCCACTAACTAGTGGTGTCAATGTTATCCAATGAAATGGCTTCTATGTCAGGTTGTTTGTCAAGTTGCTTCACCCACAACCTTAGATTGTAGTAAACATATACCAAGTCATTAAAGCGTTGGGTACCTAACCTATATGAACATTGAGAGCTATAGTTAGTGATGGTAAATAAATAGTAAATACTAAATTGTAAAATTTAAAATTAAAAAAATATAAACAATATAAATTTTGATTGTTGCATTTTTTAACATTTCTAACCTGTTGCGCTTCTTGGAGTGTATCTTTTCAAAAACACTCCAATTGCGCTCACACCCTGAAGAACTGCAAGTTTGACTAAGCACTTGAATGGCAAGTTTCTGCAGATGTGGGACCTTTCCACCATAGTGTTTCCACCAGACATCTACAATGAATAAAATGAAAGGAAGACAACGAATTATATTTCAGATTTCCATCAAGTAATAAATGTCATATATAATATATGGAAAGGAATAAACAAAATTTGAAATTGAAGCTTACTTGGCATCCTTGTGGTCCTATCTTGGACATCCATATCATAGCCCAACATCCCAGATGCCATCCTATATATATCTCATTCTGTCGAGAAATCTCTGAGCGTTCAGTTGGAGTCAGCACAATCCTCTGAACACACTGGAGGAAACCATCAATGACTTCACCATCAAAATTAAATCCACAAGCATAAGCGAATGCAAGGTTGAGGTAGAGCCCGGCTACATGAATGGGATGATGGAGAGTGTTATTCCATCACTCATCAATCACACCCCATATATGAGCTCTCTTGGTGAGTCCTTCCCCTTGTTCTCATAGTACCAGTAGATAGCTTCCTTGGCCCTATCCATGGCCTCATACAAGTAGCTCATTGCGAGCTTCTCACCATCAACCAATCAAAGAACCTTTACCAAAGGTTCACTAATGGTACATACCTCCCCTACTCCACTCCGGAATCTCTGGTCATGTCCCACAAGATGGGCTATCGCTTGCCCATTGTTTGGTGTTACAGACACAAGCAGTCCACTCATTAGAAAGAAACATTCTTTGTAACTCCAACATACTATTGAGGAGTGACTAAAGAGAAATGAAGTTGGTGGCGAAACGTGTCATTGTGGGACGCACTAACTCTATGTTCCCTGTGAATTGTCTCATGAGTGAAAAAACAAATGTGTGATTATATATATATATATATATATATATATATATATATTGTCACACTTCGAGCTGAATCAATGATTTCCTTGATCCAAGGACGTTTTCCCATGTCCTCTAGCATCAAATCAATGCAATGGGCGGCACAAGGACTCCAGTACAAGGATGGATACCTCTGCATAAGCATCCTTCCAGTAGTAACATAATTAGCAGTGTTATCCCCGATTTCTAGGGATAACTAGGAGATCATGTCTCGAGGCCCACAGGTCCTAGACATGGAGTACCGAGAGCAGGATTGATCTGAGCATAGCCCTGGAGGGCCCATCCTTCTTCTTCTTCATCAAACTTGTCCTATCAGCAGCAACAGCATCCATCACCATCGGCTTGGACTTGCATCAGAGAAGACTCTTGCTCCATGAGGTAATTGGTCCAGGTATCATAGTATGTGTCATGTTTGATCATTATAACTTTCAGATGTATGCACCAGGTTCCTTACGTTTCTGACAACTGCTTGGATCTTACACTAACCCACTTGACCATTGTTGGGGGGATTAACGGGGTGCCCTAGCAAGCTTGTACCCATAGGTTTTGGTTAGCTACC
>SNQJ01S0018603.1:33733-47819 GCA_010110895.2 Picea sitchensis | reverse complement strand
GCCGACCTCAATAACTCATAATATAATTAATAATTACAATATTAATTATGTTTTACATTAATTAACTTTCACTTTATGGTGGGGTCGACCTGTACCCTTTACATCACAATTAGGGTTACAGGTAAGTCTGACTCTTAGACAATATAGCAAGGGATCTCACACACCCACTAGTGCTCAGCCACTAGGGGTACGTCCATGTGTGCTCAGCCACAGGAACGTCCAAGTCTCTATCTCACTGTGTCTCACAGGAGAATCATCAGGACACACACTCACTAGTGCTCATCCACTAGGATCACGTCCACATGTGCTCATCCACTAGGATCGCGTCCACTTGTGCTCAGCCACAGGGACGTCCTACTCAACATATCTCTATCTCATTGAGTCTCACAGAAGAATCATCTGGAGTATCACATCATCTCAATTCTCTGCACAGAGGAGAACAGTAAACCCATCACATGGGCTCCTTCACCCCTCACAGGGGTACACATCGTTTCATCTCAAACAATACACTCATCTCATGGGCATCTTCGCTTCTCAGGGGCACACAACGTTTCATCTCCGTCTTAGAGAGAACGACACACCCAGCTCATGGGCATCTTCCCTACACAGGGGCACACAGCGTTCCATCTCCGTCTCAGAGAGGAACTACACACCCACTCATGGGCACACCCAACTCATGGGCTCTCTCACAGGCCGACTCACTCAACCTGTGTCATGGAGGATGTCTCACGCAACTGTAATCATCAACATGGACTACGTACTGCACTATTGCCTCGAAGTGGTCAACCTCCATTGGGGCTTGGGTGATGGTCCAACAAGCCTGAGCTGATATAAAATCAAAGCCAAGGATGTTATCAGTCTATCTGCTAGTGCCCCTAGCAGATGGGAGCGTCTTAGAAAAGGAAGTGATCTCTTGGGAGAACACTGGTCTAGAAGGAGGCAGGAGAGTATGGGAGTGAAGCTTGGGGGTTCTTGCATGTATAAGGTTAAACCTCTCTAATCGAGGTACCTGAAGAAACTGGGGAGTCTGTACCTCCCAGAAGAGACTATGGTACCTCCTTCAGATCTCATAGTATATGGGGTAGTGGAAGATGAAGTGCACCTCTATCTCAACCAACTGGAAAATCATTTCTGACTAGTCAAGTTGGTGCTATGCCTCCACCCAAAGTCTGTGTGAACCTACTATGGAATCTGAACTGGCCCATAAAAATACAAAGAGCATGCATCCAATGACAATACGTGTAGGGAGGTTGAACAAGGAGTCCATTTATGAATTCCATGAAGTTCAGGGTAGAAATCCATCTTCATATGTAACCCACTCGATGGGCTTATCCAAGTAATTTGTACAAACTGCATGTAGTTGCCATCCCGAATGATCCTATTTAACTCTTTCCCAGTAGGTAAGAGGGGGCTTAGAGCATCAAGAGAGTATATGAATGAATTTGGTCCATCAAAATGCCCACCAACTCTAGAAGATTTGAGACCTGTTATCCCCATTTTGTGGGATAAATAAGCAGATCATGTCTTGAGGCCCTCAGGTTGCAGATATGGAGTGTCGAGAGACCACATGACTAGCAACGTCCACTTGCACATATGGAATCCCACTCTATCACCACAGTTTGGATCCATCGTCAGTGCATCCACCACACCAGCTAGCTTCTGGAAGGCACATGGATCTTGCTCCATGCGGTACAAGTTAGGTATCGTTGCAGGTAATCACCCTAATATTTGATTCATTTAAGCATGTTGTATTGAAGTTGCTTTTCATTATATAACGCATGCTTGGACATTATGCTTTTGACCTTGTTTCACCTTGGTGAGTGTCATCGATTTCCTAGTGAGTGGCCAACTTTTGGGGAAGGGGTGTAACTGGGGGTCCCTTAAGGGGTCATTGTACCATCCCCGACCATACATATCACTTTCCACTCATCACATTCCTATCACATTGCTCTAGGCCCTTTGGCTTCAGTGACCCAAGAAGGGCATGTACCTCATTATATGGGAAGAAGGGGATGAAGGCCCAGAGGGATGGTGGATAGCAAAAGATAAAAGCCTAAAATATAAACCTTTCAGATGCTCACCCAAAGAGGTCTTGAGAGCAATCAAAAGCTTCTCCTAAAAGATCAAAGACCTACAAAAGAAAAATAACATTATATAAATGTCCCCACTTGTTGAGGTGTGTACACTCATGCGGTGTCCCTTTCTTTCCTTGCATATGGCACTCTGTGTAACTCTAGCTTCAAGTGGCCTTGTTGTGTTGCCCCCCAAGCTAATCGATTTCACTCTAGGGAGTACCCAAGGTTTTGGACTATTAATTAGTCAATTAAAATGAATGAGCTTGGAAAAAGGATGCATTGAAAACGAAGGTGCAATACACCCTCTACAAAGGCACCCATAGATGAGGCAATACGAGCCCTTGTATGTCATGAAACCCATTGACCTACGAAGTCTAAACCCCTATCCACTTCATCATCCACTACATGACCTTGAAGGGGCATACTTGGGAGCATCCCCTACTAGAGGGTTTTGGTCTACCAAATAGGACTTTTATGACACCCCTCCCATACCTAAACTTGGCCAATTGTATAGGGTCTTTGAGCACTTGTTTAATTTGATGAGCTAGTTTTGATGCACATTTTTAGATGCCTTGTTTATTAGATGTGGTTTTCACTTGCCATGATATTTTGACTTGAGATCTTTGGAGGACATACCCATATGTTTTGCAGGACCTTGTTTGGTGGACAATTTTGGAGGAACAAGCCTAGCTTGGGCTTCCATGGGGCTTGAATCCCATAGGTTGGATGCCAAGGGCCTACATGCCGAATCATGATGACTTGCCTTCGGAGGCCTAGAAGACACCTTGGAGGACCTAGCCTAGCCCTCACATGCCAAACGAATTTCCTAGGAGGGGAAAAACGTCACTCTTTGGGGCTTGACGTCACCTAGGGCTATGGTTGGTGGTGATGGAGTTGTTGTTCATTGACACTTGGCATGATTTGACCGAAGGAGGCATGGATTGATTTTGGCGCGTGAAGAGGAGGCTCTAGGAGCCCCAACGACCTCCACTTTCTCCTCCAATGACTTGGAAAGTGTCAAAATGTTTCCCTAAAGGGGCGACGTACTCTTGTTTTAGGGTTTTTAATGTGCAAAAGTGTAAATTAAATATTACTTTTTGTGTAAAGGGATAAGATAAGGGTTGTTGACCCCTTATCTTATGTTTTACCCTAATTAAGTGGACAAACTATGTTTTAAACATTTTGTATAACCAGAGATCATGTGAATCTCATTTCATAACATAACTCTCCCATTGTGAGAAGTACTTGGCTGAAACTTTCACTACCCTTGGGGTATTTTTAATCTCTTTTGCATTTCTCATGGTTTACTTTGCTATTGGTCGAAGGAAGTGGTGCGCTACCCCCTATGGAGCATTTCTCTTGCATAGTGGTAGATAACTCTTGGTAAAGTAGAAGTTTATCTTGTTGATTCTTACTCTTGTTGAAGGGTTTCATCTTGTTATTCTCTCTTTTTCTTAGTTGCAAGGTTAACTAGTTGAAATTCTTGCGGAGTATGAGTGCATACAACCCCACTAAGCTCATCAATATTTGTCTTGGAAATCATTTGTTACTTAAGGAAGTGCTAGGAGAAGTAAAAGGGCTTACACCCTTCTAGCACTTTCCTAGTTAGCTTTACTTGCCTTGGGGAGTAAGAGGGTTTACACCCCCAAGGAAGTAGTATAGTTAACTCACTCTTTGACTCCATAAGCCCATAGTCAAGGCACTAATCCTTTACTTTTTTTGCATTGGAGAAATAAATAGCACATTGGGAAATGTGATTTTTGGCCATTTCAATTTTCTGCAATTTGGATTTTGTTGCTTGTGCCTAGTGCACCTCTTAGCCACTAGGGCGTCCCCTCTAGAGGGGTATTGCTTGCTGCTGTAATAAACTTTAATCTACAGCTATTAGAGCTGCAGATACCCTAACACTCTTTCATTTAAAACTTGCATTTCAACAGACGAAAGTTGCTAAAAGTTTGCCATAGTAATCTCCTAAGTCTAGTGCACTTTTTGGGTGGATTGTTGGAAAGTTTTGACGGTTTATTTTACTGTTGTAACAACTTGTTTGTTACAGCCATAAGGCTGCAAAATATTTCTGAAAACACCTTTTATTACAATCTTGTTTCATTGCTAAAGTCTTATGCTTTCATACTTGAGGATTACTAGTGTTTGTCTAGCTTATCTCTTGCATCATTTGTTGGACTTTTAGCAATTCAGGCAGACTCTAGGGATGAAAATTGGGACTTCGACGGGAGCTAGTGGAAGTGAGATGAGAAGATGCCAAGGTCCCCCTCATCCAAGAGGATAGTGGTCTGAGGTGGGCCCAGATGGGGTGGGGTTAAGGGAGGGAGGGGGGTCAGCCTATTGGGAGAAGGAGATGCATGCATAGTCAACTAAAGGGATGGGTGTTATCGAGAAATGGATAATAAAGGGGCGTATGTCTTGACTAGGCATGACATCGCCATGGAGGAAGCATGTGAAATAGTGAAAATTCCGGAAGCAGGATAGGCCATTCAGGATCAACACTTCATGAGATTCTCCAGGGCACAAGAGATGCTTACCATAAGTTGTAATAAGCCCCAAAGCATCCTCTAACAACCAGTGAAATCCCACTAACTCTAGATCTATCTCCTAAATATAAAACACATCATTTGAACGATCGTGGAGAGGGATCTAGAGAGCTCTAGTGCGGGCATTAAAGTCACCCAAGATGATGACTTCCCCAACCGTTGAATATTAAGTGATGTTGTCATACAAATCCTTGTAGAGATCCTCGACTGAATCACTAGGAATAGAAAAATGAGATGAAGTTGTGGGAAAGTAACACACTGCAATGTAGATGTCTCTAGGAAGAGGGAATAAGCCACTAATCCGAATCCACATGAACCTGGAAAACTCATCTGAAGCAACCATAGAAATCCTACCCTAAAGGGAATCTATGAAAAAAACATGCTACCCTACCTGAACCTCTAACACCACCTGAACACTTCGTCTCTTGCCTATAGATCAAAAACCAATGGTAACTTGCAATGCGTAAGAGTGGTGAGATAGGTCTTGCATGGGTCACGTTAACAAAGAGGATATCCAATGAACAGAGAGATTCATAAATCATGATCAGTGATGACCAAAATGCTCCATTGTCATTCCAACATCCTACTGAAATACCCGAACCCTGCCTCCTCTCCCAATGAGCTCGTCATTTAGAGAGGCCAAGTTGGGTTTCCCACCCAGGGAGTGGGGAATCCCGAATGATATCCCTAAGATCTCTAATGACCGTTGTGAGATCCTGAATGATAGTAGAGTTATGAATTGTGCACACAAACATGATTTTTAAGATTCTGAGCTTATATACAACAATACAAACACAAATTTAGAGGGCACAAAGATACACACATGGCACAATATGTTGATGTTTGGGAAGCATCGGAAAGGCATTCTACTAGATTAATAATTAATAATATGATTATTAATTATTAAACAATATTACTAATGTAATGTTATTAATGTAATAATATATTTATATAAGGTATAAATATATATCATAAATAAGTAGTTATTTATGATGAGTGTTCCATATATATATATATATATATATATATATATATATATTATCCAAGGGATGCATCCTTTCATGGATGGTCACCATACGTTCTATATATATGGAACACTCATCATTGTAACAATATATCCATATACAATATATCTCTTATGAAAAATTCAACATGGTATTAGAGCAGGACCGGGCCTAACTCCCTCACAGGAGAGCCTGGGAAAATAAGAGAGATAAACATTGAAAACTCAACATAGCGTCTTTGTTGTATGATGTCAAAGAGATTGAAATCCATTCGAGGCAATACAGGGATCAGTGCTTAGATCCATACGATTACACGTTAAATAGTCTTTCTCTTGAAGCGAAGGGCCGAGAGAGCATCGAAAGTTCTAGCAGATTTTTGCGCAATCTCTTCTACTTGTTTTTCATGGAGAGGATTGATATTGAAGGATCAAGTGACAATGAAACAAGGAAACTCGTCAACAACGCAGGAGAAGTCTTGGCTCTTCTTTCGCTCGAGAATGAACGGAACTATCAAAGAATAATGAGCATTGAGTTGCAAGATCACCCAAATTTAGCCGCAATCCTGAGCACTATTTTGAGCGACCCCATTCGTGGTTGTGAAGTTTGTGATGGGGAAACGAGGCAAGCATCAAGAAGAAGCCAAAGGACTGGCTACTTAGATTTTTCATTCTCTAACGGATTCGGACTTTGCTCGTGTATTCGAAGAATCCAGCGGTTTAAAGAAGAGATCGTTGATTTCAGAACTTGTAGAGGTTTTTCGGAGGCGCCCACGTCCATCAAACGAGGTCCCCGGTATCTGGAGTTTCAACATTGAGCTTTTGGTCGCTTTGATGGAGAAGGACAATGTTGCATTGGAAATGAAAACAGAATTGTGGGAGGCTTTGGAGGGAGTTATGGGAACGACGTCGGAGATGGATAATTACAATACGTTCTCAGGTGGTGTGGGATGGAGTACCTATTGCATCCGCATTCAATCCCTTGTTAACAAAGCCAAGGAATGAATTTGTGACGAAAAGAGGCTAATTTGTTGACTCGATTATTCGATATTTTGATGGAGGTGACCTGTATCTCATGCGAGGTGACTGGATTATTCGATATTGCGATGGAGGACAGTCTCATGATGACACGTTGTAGCTATTAGAGAGCTACCCACTGGCCCTGGATGCATGTTGTGAAGTCACTAAGGATTTCCTGTGATGTATAGATACGTGTGTCCGACAGTCAATGGTCATGAGCTTGTGTGGATGGAAACAGTGTTAGAGTCTATGCCGGATAGAATACCTTCCTCATTAAGAGGGAGTGTTGAGATTTTATGTAATTTCAGAAGTTATTCTTAAGTGTTAATGTTTCAACATCGGGCAGACATTCTCCCTGGATTGGTCATGGTAATTTGACCAATGGAGAATGGCCCTGGCATAGTCTTCTAAGGACATAAGACTCAAAGTACGTGGTTTTCAACATACGAAAGGACAAATGGCAACCTGATCAGGAAGAATGGTATGTGTAGTCACAAAACACTCTGTTGAGTACGTGACAACTACGAGATACTCAGTGTGCAAAATGAAATCGGCTTTATATGGATTAAAGCAGGTACCCAGAGCATGGTATAGCAGGATCAACAATTTTCTGATGAGCTTAGTATTTACAAAGAGCGGTGCAAATCCTAACCTTTACCTTAAGGTTGTGGATGATTGTCTGGTAATACTACTGTTGTATGTGGATGACCTATTTCTATACAGGTGTGGAAAATCTCATCTCAGAGTGTAAGACAAAAATTGGTTGATGAGTTTGAGATGAAAGATCTCAGGATGATGCATTACTTTTTGGGTTCGGAGACAGGATGAGATCTTTCTGAATCAAGGGAAGTATACAGTAGAAATCCTGAAGAGGTTCGGGATGTTGGATTGCAAGGCAATGGCTACACCTATGGTATCAAATCTGAAGTTGTTGCAGGATACGACTTTAGAGACTGTGGATGTTACTTTATACAAGCAGATGGTGGGTTCGTTGATGAACTTGACGAACACGAAACCGGATATACGTTTTGTTCTAAACACCCTGAATCAATATATGGAGCAGCCCAGGTAGATTCATTTGATCACAGCAAAACATGTGATGAGGTACCTTAAGGGTACATTGGATTATGGTCTCAGGTATGTGACAGACCATGAGTTCGGGTTATATGGATATTCGGATTCAGATTGGGCTGACAGTTTTCCTGATCAAAAGAGTACTTCAACATATTGCTTCAGTCTAGGCTCCAATATCGTTTCATGGAGCAACAGGAAGCAGTTGTGTGTAGCACTCAGTACAGCTGAGGCAGAGTATGTGGCAACATGTGCAGCAAGTCGTGAAGCAATGTGGCTTCAAAAATTGTTGACTATTGGACTAAATTTGACTTGTAGGTAAGACCTACAAGAATAGGATTACAAGACTTGTTCTGGAGGACAAGTGATGAAGTCAGCAGGTTGAAGATCCACTTGATATTCAGTGCTCGAGAGGGAGTCGTACGGTCAGTTCCAGAGGGAGTTGGGTAGTACAATAAGGAGCAGGAGGCTTCGCTGGATGCAGGAAGCAGTCATGCGTGGCACTCAGTATGGTTGAAGCTGAGTATTTGGCAACATGTGCAGTAGCAATGTGGCTTCGAGAACTGATGTCGAGGTTATTTGGTTTGGACTGGAGGCGACCTGCATTTGGTGTGAATACCAGAGTTGCATGAAGTCGTCAGAGAACCCTGTGGTCTATGACAGATCGAAGCATATTGAGATCAGATATTACTATATCAGGGATATGGTGCAGAAGGGAGCAGTGAGGCTCCAGTTTCGTGACTACAAAGGATGAAGTTGCGAACGTGTTTACAAAGCTGTTGTCAAGGATGAAATTTGAGTACTTCAGGGACAAGCTTGGCGTGGTCCCTCTTCAGAGGGAGTGTTCTCATCCAACATGAAAAAGGGTTGGCACTGAGACAGGTGGAACTCATCTAGCATGAAAAACGGTTGGCACTGAGTGTTCTCATCCAGCGTGAAAAAGGGTTGGCACTTAGACAGGTGGAACTCATCCAACATGAAAAAGGGTTGGCATTGAGTGTTCTCATCCAGCATGAAAAAGGGTTGGCACTGAGACAGGTGTAACGCATCCAACATGAAAAAGGGTTGGCACTGAGACAAGTGGAACTCATCCAACATGAAAAAGGACTGGCACTAAGTGTTCTCATCCAACATGAAAAAGGGCTAGCACTAAGACAGGTTGAACTCATCCAACATGAAAAAGGGTTGGCACTGAGTGTTCTCATCCAGCATGAAAAAGGGTTGGCACTGAGACAGGTGGAACTCATCCAGCATGAAAAAGGGTTGGCACTGAGTGTTCTCATCCAGCATGAAAAAGGGTTGGCACTGAGACAGGTGGAACTCATCCAGCATGAAAAAGGGTTGGCACTAAGTGTTCTCATCCAGCATGAAAAAGGGTTGACACTGAGACAAGTGGAACTTGTCCAGCATGAAAAAGGGTTGGCATTGAAACCGAGGGTGCACATGATCACGTATTGATACATTGCAGGGTAGTGGATGTCCCGGGGACGTGTTGTAGTTATTTGAGAACTACCCACAAGCCTTGGATGCATTGGCTGTGAAGTCACAAGGGTACACATGATGAGGTACAGATGCATTGCGAGGTAGTGGATCATGGTGAATGTTGAAGCTATTTGAGAGCTACCCACAGGTAATCTCCATAGGTAATCTTGGCCTAATGTAGAATGTCTCCCTCGCTGAGAGAGAGTGTTGATGTTTGGGCAACATCAGAAAGACATTCTACTAGATTAATAATTAATAATATGATTATTAATTATTAAACAATATAATTAATGTAATGTTATTAATGTAATAATATATTTATATACAATATATCTCATCATTGTAACAATATATTCATATACAATATATCTCTTATAAAAAATTCAACACAATAGAAAATAGACAGAGAGAACCCGTTACTAGAAAACTAAAGTAACCAATAACACTATGAGCACAAAAGAGAAAAACATTGTGCCCACCTTTATGATGTTTACGAGAGAAGAGCGAAAGGGAACAAAGAATTTACACCCTTAGTAGAGTAGATCCATGGCAGGTTGAGAAAGAAAAAGCATGCCATAGCATATAAGTACTAGAAATTACACTTTGTCGTAGAACACTTATAGACCTGGAAGTACTAAGTGAAAAGTCCTAACGACAACTATGAATGCTTAAATGCAACTTAGACTAGCCACTATTGTCACCTAGGTGGTCTAATCTTTCTCTTTTCAAACTAAGAGGTTCCTAGCCTAAGGAGGCTTCCCTATGAAATGATTAAATCCAAGTTATCGTTTATAATTAAAGCAATGAAAGGGCATTCAGAGAACCAATCTAGTTGATGAGGTCCCAGAACTGGCTAGTGAAGGTTTGAGGAACAGTTATTGTAACCTACATGCAACAATCACTCAAGGTGCAAGTACCATTATTATTGGCGGGAACCCTCCAGGGGAATTGAGGCAATGATTGTCTATCAGGCCCAGGTACAACAAGTATTTCCCCCTTGCAGTCACATGTGTGATATCCTAAAATTGCTACATTTACCACTTCACAAACAAGGGCTAGGGGAACAATTGTAGGTCAAACCACATGCAAGGGCAGAGTAACTAAGCCCGAAATTTTAAGAAGTGATCCCACCCAAGGTAGCTTAAACTTTTGAAATCCCCAAATGCATAGTAGTCCAAACAGTACTACAAACACCTAAATAGGCGGAGAGGGGATATCTTCCCCATCGACTCTAAGTGCGACCTCATGATTGACACGTGTCAGGTGCGCTTTTTTGGGGATTGATTGCTAGATGGATTTCTTAGATGTTGCAGTGGAAGTTTTCTTTGGATTTAATGAGTTGAATTAATGTTGGTAAATTTGCAAAGTGTTAATTATTCAGAAGAGAAATGTTGCAAATGTGTAATTGTTGATCCAAAATGAAGTGCTTGTTGATTCATACATAAAATTGGGGCCTTGAAATGTAAGTGCAGTGAGAAACCATGAGATAACCATGTTCATTGCCTTAATGATTATGTGCTTGTGAATGCCATGTAAAATAAACAAGAAATTTGAATACACCACATGAAATATTCAAATTATAATCTGACTCAATCAGACTTAGTAGAGAACTATTGTGATCTCAAAGATCACTGCTAGGCATTGTTATTGCATAGTTTGTAGCTTGGGAAAAGCCCAACCTAGACCGCAAGTGTGAGACACAACTGGGAACACCGATCACTATAACCTCAATAGATGTCCCCCTCGTTTTAGTGAAGGACAAGTCCAACGCAAGGGAGGCTTCCTGGGTGACCCTAGGGGGATTGCAAGGGGGAAAGCAAGGAGCTAGGAGAGTACCCCTATAGGTCAAAGTCAAGGATGAGAAGGAGACTTGCGGAAAGAATTTTAGAAGCGAGTAAATGGTTGCCAAGTTTGTGTACCTGCAAACAATGTTAGACCTGCCTGGAACACGACAATAATTGAAGATACAAGCCTCAAAACCAATGGGAATCAGCAAGAAACCTTGCTGTCCCAAAATTGCAGCAGTATGGAAATATATATACCAGCAGTAAAAAGAGTATGAGCTGCAAATTATACCATCAAAATCAAGTGTATGATGTGGAAAATTAAGCTAACAATTAGTAGACGATTTCCAAATAATTAAACCATGACTTTGGTAGCAAGAACGGGGCCATTATTAAGTGTTATCAGCAGAGTTTTGTAACAGCCTATTGGTTGTAGCAAACTTTTTCTACAGCAGCAAGTTCTAGCTAATAAAATCAACAAGCAATCCACCCAAACAATAGCTCTTAGACAATAGATCAATTATCACAGCTTGCAAGTAAATATAAGCAGTAGAAAAGTGAGTAAAAGAATGAAAGAGAGTGAGTTTGCTGCAACCCTATTGGCTGTAGCTAAATGTTTATTACAGCAGCTAGAACACATGGCAAAACAAGACGCCCCTAGGGCATAAGATAGCTTAAAGCATGTAGAATTAAATTCCAAACTTGAACAATTCAATCTCCTTGAAATCACGTTTACCAATGGAACATTATTCAATCTCCAATGCAAAAAGATTAGTGCCTTATCTATCAGGTTATGGAGTCTCTTGTTTATGAGCTAAGGTTTATTACTCCTCTAGAGGTGTAAGCCTTTTTACTCCCTAGAGTAAACAAACCTTGGCAAGGTAAATCTACAAGGGTGTAAACCTTTTTACTCCTTGTAGCAACCTTTTAAATGGCCTTTTCAATGACAATAAAAGAGGGATCCTTGATGGAGGGTGTATGCCCTTATACTCCTCCAAGGGTTTGACAAAATAACCTTGAAATCAAAAGAAACACATACAATTGCAGAAATTTCTTAGCTAATCCAAGAGATAGCATGAAAAACCCTTATTTATCAAGATATTCCACCACAATTGCCATGAACAAGCATGCAAGAGAAGTCTCTAGCCTTCCTTCCAGCAATAAACAAGTAAAGCATCCAATTGCACAAGAGACAAGATAGAGCATATTTCCCAATTAGGGCGAAAATTTCAACCAAGTTTTATGTAATTCTCAAGTGATGAGTTCTCCAAATGAAAAATGAGATGACCATTATTTATATAATGTCATCTAAAACCAATTTTTCCACTTTAAAATGTCAACAACAAATTAAAAGAGGGCCGACCTTCTAATTTTCTTTTACATTTAGCAAATTTGAAAATAACATTAAATTAAAACCCCTAAAGGGTGACATCATGCCCTAGAAGTGTGACATGAGGCCTCAAAGTGAGACAAGATAGAACAAATTTCCCAAGGTGAAAATTTCAACCAAGTTTTATGTAATTCTCAAGTGATGAGTTCTCCAAATGAAAAATGGATGACCTTTATTTATATAAGGTCATCTAAAACCAATTTGTCCACTTTAAAATGTCAACAATAAATTGAAAGAGGCCCTACCTTCTAATTTCCTTTTACATTTTGCAAATTTGAAAATAACATTAAATTAAAACCCCTAAAGGGTGACATCATGCCATAGAAGGGTGACACGAGGCCTCAAAGTGAGACGTTGAGACTCTAGGTGAAGATCATTTGGCCTCCCAAGGCCATGTGTCATGTCATCATGTGCTAGAGTGCATGTCATGGGTCTTCTTTCCTCCAAAGCACACCACATCATCTTTAAACCATCAAAACCCCATCATAACCCCAACATCCAAGGTGATGTCAAGGGCTAGGGTGTGACGCCCCAGGCCTCCAAAGGCCAACGTTCAGGTGTAAGGGGCTACAATGTCATCCCCACATGCTGTCTAGGTGCTTCCAAAGGCAACATTCATCTTTTCAATCCCTCAATGAGTGGGGCACATCATCCATCGTGTGGGATTCAAGCCCCTATGAAGGTCCAAGTGGCCTAGTCCCTCCATGAAAAACTTCCATCGGGGCAAGATACTGCAAAGACAAATAAGTACACCCTCCAAGGGTCCACAAGTCACATGAATCATGCCAAGTAGGCCGCATTTAATAAAAGAACCACTCAAACAAGTGCATTAAATACCCTCTTTTCAAGTTAGACACATGCTCAAAGACCTTATAAACTTTGTCAAATTTAGGTATGGGAGGGGTGTCATGGTACCCTATTGGGTATGTCAATCCCCAAGTCAAGGAATGTTTCTCAAGAAGACCCCTTTCTAGGCCATGCAATGAGTATGAGGTGGGTGGGGGAAAATACTCTCAGGCATGGGGTTCCTCACAAATCAAGGGTTCGTATTGTCTCATTTGTGGGTGTTGTTATCCCCGATTTCTAGGGATAACTAGGAAATCATGTCTCGAGGCCCACAGGTCCTAGACATGGAGTACCGAGAGCAGGATTGACCTGAGCATGGCCTTGGAGGGCCCATCCTTTTCTTCTTTCGTCAGATTCGTCTTGTCAGCAGCAGCAGCATCCATCACCATCAGCTTGGTCCTGTATCAGAGAAGGCTCTTGCTCCACGAGGTAATTGGTCCAGGTATCATGGTATGTGTCACTTTTGATCATTATAACCTTTAAATGTATGCATTTAATTCCTTTTATTTCTGATGACTGCTTGGATCTTACATTGACCCACTTGACCATGCTTGGGGAGATTGACTGGGTGCCCTAGCAAGACTGTACCCATAGGTTTTGGTTTTCCACTGGGGGGTTTCTGAAGAGCCATCGTCCGCTCCCATCATACCATCACCTTTCCATCTTGTCTCCCACTCATCTGTCCCATTCCCCTTGTTCGGGCATTAGGATGATCTGTTTGTGGGGTTGCACCTTATCTTGTGGGAAGAAGGGTCTAAAGGCCTAGAACATAAAAGCAGTTGATCAAAGATAAAATTCTAAAAAAAAAAATGAAACCTCGAGATTCTTCGCCTAGGGATCCCTGAGAAGGCAATAAAAAGCCTCTTAGC
>SNQJ01S0018603.1:10242-21484 GCA_010110895.2 Picea sitchensis | reverse complement strand
GCTTGCTTCAGACCATACAACGCCTTTTTCAGGCGACAAACATGGGACTCTCTACTGTAAGCCTCGAAACCAAGTGGTTGCTCAACATAAATCTCCTCCTGAATAATGCCATGGAGAAAGGCGGTTTTGACATCCATCTGGTGTATCTTCCACCCCATCTCTGCTGCAACTGAAATGACAGACCGAATCGAAGTATATCGAGCTACGGGAGCGAAGGTCTCACTGTAATCAACTCCCTCTCTCTGTGAAAACCCTCTCGCCACAAATCGAGTCTTATACTTTTCAATGCTTCCATCTGCAGCATACTTTATCTTATAAAGCCATTTGGAGGATATCACCGATTTCCCATCGGGCCTGGGTACAACCTCCCACACATGATGGATGCATACTCCTCCACCATGGCTTCCCTCCAAACCTAATGTGTGGCTGCCTCCTCATAGCTAGAAGGCTCGGACTCTGTAATACCTGTCACCATCCCTACATAACTGCAGAATCTCTCCGGTGACCTGCACTCCCTGGTGGAATTTCTCGGATTCCCTACTGCCTCAGCTTCTTTCAAGGTGTCCTGAAGCCACTTGGGCTTCCTCTTCCCTGAAATAGCCTCCTCAACCTCACCAGAAGAAGATACCCCTGAAAGCTGACCAACTGAGCCCAGTGACCCAGTACTCTGAGCAACTATACCTGTGCCTGTAGAACCTGAAGTGCCATGTGAACTGTCAACCAGAGGACTAAACTGTGAAGTGCTCGGTGAGTTGGCCTGTAGACTGCCCTGTGAGCCAATCTGTGTTGTGACCACTGGTGAACCTGTAATCCCTAACACCCCAGTGCCTCCCGTGCTAGAACTTTGAGTCCCAACTCCTTGTACTTGACTTCCCTGTTCTTGGGAAGTTGAAGGTTGTCTCTCCTCTAACTCCCGTGACCTCGTGCAAGCCCTCTCCTCCTCAAATTTCACATCCCTCTGAACAACAACCCTCCTGAGTGCAGGAATGTAAAGCCGGTAGGGTTTAGAAGTCTCACTGTAACCCACAAGTAAACCCTTTTCAGTTGTGGGTTCCATCTTTGTCCTCTTCTCTTTGGGAACATGAGAGAACGTGATACATCCAAAAATCCTCAAATGCTCAACTGGAGGCTTTTGCCCAGTAAAAACCTCCTCAAGAGTCATATCCCCAACTTCCCTGTGAGGACTCTGATTCTGCAGGTAAACTGCAGTGTTGCAGGATTCATCCCACAAGAACAAAGGTAATCCCTGGTCATGAATCATCGATCTGGCAGCTCGATTTATCGACCTATTCTTCCTCTCTGCAACCCCATTCTGCTCAGGGTTGTAAGGAACTGTCATCTCCCTTTTTATGCCCTCCGTAGCACAAAAATCAATGAACTCATTTGAGGCATACTCACCTCCATTGTCAGATCTCAATACTTTGATTTTTGTTTCCTGTCTGTTTCTCAACAAGAGCTTTAAACTCTTGGAACCGTGCAAATACCTCATCCTTATGCCTCAGGAAATAAATCCAGGTCTTCCTGGAATGGTCATCAATGAACAATACATAGTACTCATGACCTCTCAGTGATGGAGAAGACATCCTGCCACTAACATCCGAATGAATCAAGTCAAGGATACATGTAGTCCTGCTATCTCGTCCTGGAAATGGAGCCTTGGTGTACTTGCCCAAAGCACACCCTCTACACACATCATCATGCTCAATGCTAAACTCCGGGATACCTATGGTGATCTCCCTAGCAATCCTCAGAGCTCCATGATGCAAGTGCCCCATCCTCCTGTGCCATAGCTCACATAAATCTCTGTTGCTGGTTTCTATTAAGCATGAAACATATTCATATGATTTCTATTAAGCATGTTCTCACATATGTCCGGGGAACTATAGTCTATGGGCTCAGATATACTTCCAGTGGAGGGGTAATGCTTCATGGTTTTACAGATTCAGATTGGATGGGCAGTACAGTGGACCAGAAGAGTACTTTCGGATATTGTTTTAGTTTGGGTTCAGCTATGATCTCCTGGTCCAGCAAAAAACAGTGCTCCATAGCCCAGAGCACTGTCGAGGCAGAATACATTGCTGCAAGTGTTGCTAGTAGAGAAGCAGTGTGGCTCAGAAAGCTACTCTCAGATTTGTTTAGTGTTGAGTTGGAACCCACAGTAATCCATTGTGATAACCAGAGTTGTATAAAGCTCTCCGAAAATCCGGTGTTTCATGACAGATCGAACACATTGAGATGAGATATCACTATGTTTGGGACATGGTGCAGAAGAACATTCTCAGTATTTAGTATGTTACGACGACAGAACAAACCGCAGATATTTTGACCAAGCCTCTGTCCTTAACAAAGTTTGTGCACTTTCGAGACAAGCTTGGTGTTGCTGAGGATGCCTCTCTTGTTGAGAGGGAGTGTTGAAATTAGTGCAACTGTAAGAGCCATTCTCTGGGAGGATGGCATAAGACCCCAGTGCACTCATGGAGTTTCTTGGTTTGGGACCAAGCAGTTAGAGCCAAGGCAAAAGACCCTAAGTGAGGGCCCCTAGTATATTGATGGGGTTCTTGGTCAAGGACCAAGCAGTAAGTCCATAGATGTGTTCTAGGGCCCCTAGATGTGTTCCAAGGAATCCTTGCTCGGTGCTTGGATTGATCCTTGGATGTGTTCCTTGGTGGTCGATGATGTAAGTCCTTAGATGTGTTCTAGGGCCCCTGGATGTGTTCCAGGGAATCCTTGCTTAACGCTTGGGTTGATCCTTGGTCTTGTACCTTGGTGGATAAGACCCTAGATGTGTTCTAGGGCCCCAGATGTGTTCTGGGTAACCTGGTCGGGGACTAGATAGGTCTTGGACGAGTACCAAGATGTGATGATGAGTGATCTTCTTCCTCTCTCCCGGGATGGTCCATGAGACCTAGGAGCAACTACGAAGATGGACATGACCACATCATTGATGTTTCCTCTTATGCAGTGATGATAAAACTTAAAAGTTTATAAGCTATCATGAGACTTATGTGGACATGTTTGCCATTAAAGAGGACCCCCTTGACTTTGTCTTGTAGTTCCCCCTTTGCTTGATTTTGTTTCCCCTCTTGTTTGATGTGGTGTTGGGTTTTTATAAGTCACTTTGACTCTTATTTGACTTTTTAATTAATATTTGTATTAATTAAAATTGTCAATTATTATTTGTTTTAATTATTAAAACCTAACCTTACCCCTCTTCCAAAACTATAAAAGAGGACCTACCCCTCTCTCATTCTTACACGCATCTTTCACTCCTCTCTCTCATTCCTTAGTCTGATTTTTGCTGCGGCTACCTCTGTTTGGTCTCCTTGTTTGGTACAGTCCCCTTTGTGGACTCTCTCTTACAGATCTGAGGTACGGCCTCCTTGGACTTTATTATCTTGCTGGCTGGGAGTTTCATTTTGGTGTGCTTGTTGGGTTAGGGTGCCGCAGATCCTCTCTTCTGCTGTTCTAAGTGTGCCGCTGCCCTCTCCTGCTGCTCTAAGTGTGCCGCTGCCCTCTCCTAGGTTCTGTTGGGTGCCTTAAGGCTGCCGCTGCCTTACTGGCAACCCTTGTTACCTCCTCTATTGCTGCTGGTGTCTTCTTACCGGATTTGTGTAGGGTTTGACAAGCCCTAATTGGCTGTAATCACTTCAGCTCAGTTTGGACAGTTTTTGCATGATTTGTTTTGGTTTTTGTATCAGCCCTTTTCTTGCTGATTGTCCTTGAGTCCTCCTTGGCAAAAACAGTCCACTTAAGATCATGGTTGAGATCAAACCCTTGGGGTTTTGATCCATGATCTTTAAACAGAAAATTCTGAGCATATTAAAGAGGACAGCATCTAAACATAAGGTAGATCTTTAATTGTTTTACTAAAGGTAAGTACAGAATTTGTTTTTTGTTTGAAATCTGCACTTAGTTTATATTCAGAATTTTTCTTCTGTTAAGAATCATTTTAGCATGTTCAGATTCATACTGTCTATGTTGAATCTACTTCAGATTTTGTTTTGAAGTGTTGATCTGTATGCACAGTAGAGTTTAATTTTTGAAAAGATATCTCTGTTTTGTTTTCCTAAAAAATCTAACAGGTCACAAATAATTGTCTTCAGCATAACTGGACACTTAGGCCTATGCTGAGACACCTTCCAAGCTACAATTTTTAACAAAGCACTTGTGTGAAATTTTAAGAGGTGGTTGAATACATTGACAAACATTCTGCTCAAAGAACTGCTATAGACATGGAAGTCTTTTAGGACCTTTACATAATGTATTTTCTTTTCTAAACTGGTATTTATATGAAAGAAGTTTTTTTCAAATATTGAAGATGTGAAATGAAAAGTTTATTGAGTTAGTTCCAAACATCCTCCTTCAGTCAAATGCTTACGAGATTAATTGCATCTGAAATCTGATCTTTGTCCTTTCTACATTCTCAAATTGGAACCATAGCAACCAAAAGTATCATGGATGTGTGCTTTCTTTCAAGAAATACATAATTTTATGACTCTAGAATAATCGGTGAACAAAAGAAGGGCAGTGTGAAAAATGAATAAGATATTATAATTTATAATTGATCCTCTGTGCTTGATTTAAAAGTTACAAAATAATGCAAATAAACAAATTAGAATTTTTCCATTCTACACTGGTTGTACCAATTTGAATCAAATATTTCCTAGGTTAATGCAGCAACTGTTGAGTTCAGATTCCCAGGGACCAGAAATTTAACTTACGATACTGAAGAAAAGATTGAACTGCTTGCAACAAGGAAGGGCAAACTTCCTTAACTGGTGGAACCTCCTGCCAAAATGTTAGGTACAAACAACAAAATAATTAAAAATGCTACTATGGCTCCTTACGTTATAATAGAAAAAATTAAGGTAACTTACCATTGTTGGGTACAAACACTAGATAGTAATAATTAAAAAAACTACTATAGTCCCTTCTGTTTATACAAGAGAAAACTAAGGTAACATACCAAACAAACACCAATAACAAAAGCTACAAACAGAAATGTAAGAAATTTATATCAACAAAGACAAAAAGGACGTAACTTATTAAACTGAAAAAAGTAGCATACTTGAATATTTTTTGCATCACTTTGGAAGCCCGAAACAATCATTCGCTGTAGTGTCTTCAAACATAGCAGCCATCTCTCACATGTCAACTGTAGTGCCTGTTGACGTTCCATTGAGAACACAGTTCCTATGGGAGATTGAACAATAGCGGAAAATTCTTGAAGAATTGTTTGCACATCACTACGCCAGTGATGCCATGCATAATCAAAAAGCTGAGAAGTCATCTGCCACCCAAAGTCAAAAGATTAAAATGTGTAACTAACAGTAGAGGCATAAACAGCAAAGGAAAGTAAAAAGGCAAACAACTCAACTTTGGGCCTTGGCCTACCTTGCAACCAATCAGCCTTTATTGTAAGATATTTTTACCCACTCAGATAGAACTTCTTATGATGATTATTTTACGGAGTTACATACAACACATACAACATACTAGCAAGTTACAAAATCTAAACTTTCAAAAAGGATGGGATTGAATGGTAGAAGTTGTGTTGTCAAGTGAAGATCAAAAGAAACTTAGTCTCTATGGGGACTACTGCATAAGTCTCTATCCTAGTTTCTGCAATTACCAACACCTTCATACGTAAATAAGTGCGAGTGCTTTTCTTTCCCATTAACAAAGATGCACACAAATAGGCAATATGACATGTTTTTTGGTTCCCTGATGCATGTCAGTGTCGCTCTAGAGTCTAGAGTAATGGTAGATCACTGTTGTCATCAAATTGGCAGGTGAGGGGCACGGTGCATGACGCATGTGACACATTAACTGTTTTTATTTAATGCATCATATATTGCATTACAATACTATACAAAAATACATAAGGCATACAAATGAACAAGCCAAACTGTGACTAAATGTGTTCCAGAAACCATTTCTGGTAGGTCCACAATGTGTTTCTGATATCCAAAAAAACCTGTGAAACCAAGAAACTACCCGCAGGATGTTTTCAGGACATTAGAAATATAAAAATCATGTGGTAAAAAAGTAAGTGAACTAGAGAAACAGAGATTGGGACCTCGGAAGTTGACAATGGGACTCAGAAATTAACATTGAGGCTCAAAAACCAAAATCAAGCCTGAAATACTTCTTGTAGAATGATTACAAGCATGATTTGCAAAAATTGAGATAGACCATCGGGAGAAGAAAAATTTTGTAAGTTGCCAACATCAGGGCTCTGTCATATTCCATTTAATTGTCTACATTATAACCTTCAATTAAGAGGCTTCCAAGAGGCTCTCCACAACCAAGACGAACCAAGAAAATTGTTAAAGATTTTCGAGAAACAGAAATTCAGAGCAGTTTCACTTAAATGCCCTAGTTATAGTTTCTCATTCAATCCCACAACCGAAATAATGCAATTCACTTAACAAATCTTTACCATGTTCAAGGCACTTGTCATTGATGGGAAATGCAAAAAAGCAACAAAGACCTGTTGAATCCTTGCCTATCAATCCATCTCAATTATCAGTCAACTAAAACAAACAAGATACTAGAGTTTCTATGGTCAACAAGAACTTGTCACACTGTTTGTGCTTTCCTTAATGATCTTTCATGAGGCCTAAGTTGTAGTACTGTTACCACCTCAAAATGCAAATCCGTTTTGCAGTTGCAGAGGCATTGTTTTCAACAGCACTGTACCAAGAGATGTGGCCATTTGGGGCACATTATGGGTTAAAGCCTGATCTTGTTATCATGCATGCAACAGATATGTTGGATATATGTTGTATTCTTTGCAGGTAGACTTAGTCCTTTTTTCAGCCAATGGTTTTTCAGCCCATTGTAAACTAATTTGGTTAAGGAATTGGGGCTGTAGTCTAATCCAGATTAACAGATTAGGGTTTTGGATGCTATGGAATACCTAAGTATTGTATTGAACACGATGAATTTAATACTCTGAGACAGAAAGAGGTGCAGCTCTCAGTTAGGTTGGTTTTCCCAGATAAGGGTTTCCAGAGTAAATCTTTGTGTAATGTGTGTGTGCCATTGTTATTTTGTCTATTTTAGATTCTGTTAGTATTATTTTTCTTGCACAGTGTTATCAGACTCTTCAAGATAGTGGTACCTTTTCTTTCCATATTGAAGGATGCTCAGATGGTTGGAGGGGTGTTTTACTGTTGACCTCACCTATTTGGAGGAACTATTGCACATGTGGCAACTTCTCATGTTTGGGGCACTTTGCTACATATTTTTATGCATATTTCTCCAATGAGGGTACCTTTCACATTCCCCAAGGCAATCTCTACATATTTGGAGGCATGAATCATATATGGACCTTTGGCACACTTACAAGAAAAAGAAGAAGTTTACAAAAGGATGGCTTGCATTAGGATAAAGAAGCTACTAGGAGGAGTGCTACACCAAGAGAAAGCTCTTATAAATTTTAGTCATATTTTACAAATGGTTCCAGATACTTTTAAGGATATTTTAATGGAGGCTTCTAGGAGATTCTTTAAAATAAATTACTAGAAGAAAATATGGAGGATAAATCTCTAGGGATTTCTAAATAAAATTTTACTTAAAGCTGCTTCTAGTCTTTTCTTTATACTATTTTATTGAGGCTTCTAGTATTTTCTAAATATATTTTATCAAGTCGTGGTTGGAGATCGAAAACTATAAAATGAGGCCTTCCCCTTGTTTGTAACTCGTGATTTCAACCTAGAGAAAATCCTAGAGCACTTGTGGTAACTGTTAAGGGAAAAAATTTGAGCAGAATTGGAGCGTCTTCAAAAATTTTCAGGGCTACAGCATTCAAGTAAGGTTGATTCTTTCATGTTTGCATTTGTTTCTTTGCTAGAATATTGTACTCGGTTGTTGGTACCGGTCTTAGCTAGTGAACGAAGGGCTGAAAGAGAGATTCTTTGATCCTCTTTAACGAGATTGATGCCAAATCTGAAAGTGTAATGTTTTGGGGGCTTTTATTCAATGGAAAATTATCCTGCTGCCTTATTTTCATATCTTGTGTCTGCTATTTGATGCAAGCAAGATTGGATATGTGTTAAGTGTATCGATAATCATTAATGGTTCGCTGAAAATGGTTCACATCTATTATAACTGGTATAATACTGCAGATTCATGGGTTTACTAAGTTCTTTATTATTGTTGACACTTTCCAATCAATTCATACATCCTTTGACTCTAAGTTGCACGAAACGGGGAAACGTTTCTAAGTTTCCGAAACCGGGACGGTATGAAACAGGCCCTCAAAAAATGGAAACGTCGAGGGAAACGCCGTATATAAAAAAAACAAATATATATATATATATATATAGTTATTTTTTAAATAAAACATTATATTGCAAGAAAAACATAATGATACACATAAATAACATTTTTAAAATGAGTGTTTGGGGGCCCCACGGCCCCCTAAATTTTTTTGGCCTCTAAGACGCCTTAGAATGGCCGAAACGCCGGCCGTACGGGCTGGTACGGCCGGGAAATGCCGCCGGTCGTACCGTATGACGTTTCCAAATCAAGAAACACCATACGATACGGTTGGCGGCGTTTCTCAACTGTACCATACCCATTTCGGCGTTTCGGATCGTTTCCTGCAACTTAGCTTTGACTCCATGCCCATTGGTTTAGGCACTTGTCTATTTGAAATCACACCTAATATTCAATGCAGATTTTAAACTTTGTTTTGCTAAATCTGGAAATGGTTACAAGGGTTTTAAAGGACAGATCTAGCAATCCTAATAGAGAATCCTCCCTTATGCCAAAGGAAAGCCAGCCTAAAGTGAGGACAACCACCAAGGTGACAATAGGTGTCCTCAAGTTCCACTAGGGTTTGTACTTGGGTGATTGGACTTATCTTTGGGTGCAGATCTTAGAGGTAACAAAATGGTGTCGTTGTCGGGGATAAAGTCTCTTTCTCAGAATTTGCAGATTTGCTACATTGACATGATGAGGTGTTCTTCTTGAAAATATTGTCCTAATCTGGCAACTCCACATAAGTTAGAAAGATTTATTTATGAAGAGGATGATGTAATGGATTGCTATGAATAGGATGATAAGATCTTGTGGGTTAAGTTCATTTACACCAAAAGGCTTCAACATGAGTCTCTTGTCAGATTTCATCTCAGGTTTACCGAAGCATTGTTGGTGATCCCTACGTCAAAAAGTTCGGATAAAGGATATCATACAAAGCTTTATATTGATGCATGTGATTTACAATCTTTCCCTTTTCTTAAAGAATGTGCATTGACAATATAAAATCAACATGTGTAGTTGTCCTATAAATAGAAGGAGTTCTTAATAACCTTAAGAAGAAATATGGAGTTAGGGTTTTAGAAAAACAACTCAAGTCTAAGTTGTTGGATTATTTCAAGTTGGTTGTATTGGAGGATTTCATTTGGTGTAGAGAATGTGAAAGTCCGCATGGAGAGGGAACATGTTATTGGTTTAGAAGAGCAGCCCATTTATCTGGAGATGATGAGTGCTTGTCTTCTACTCATTCTTCTAAGTCAGGTAATAAATCACAAAAGGCATATGCCATGGTTGAGATGTGGCATAGAATGAGAGAAGAACTTGATGATTTGGTGCTTGCATTTCAAACTAACTCTTTTGATGATTTGTTGGATAAAGCCAAGGATAAATATGAAGCATTAAACTCATTGGTTGTTTTTGATGATGAGAAATACTTAAAATCAGCTCATGTAAAGCAAGAAGATTAGTTTCAAGAGAATTCTTTAATAAGGGACCAGCTCATGATTTTTTCAAATGAATTATTTACCCTTGATATTGCAAATAGCAAATGGGGTGATCAAGCTCCTGAACACCTTATTGCACCTCAAGAAGAAGAATGTATTGCACATTCAAAGAATAAAGAGTTGGAAGGCAATATGATAGCATTTCATGAAGACCACATCACAAGCATTGAGAATGGTGGTAAAGATTCAAGCAAAGATAATGTATTTCATCTTGTTCCGGAAAAGGCACACTGCAATGACGCACACACTTACATAAGGAAGATGTTCAAGCATCCACTACATCCTCCATTCAAGACACGGGTTTGGTAAGTTGTGTTCATTTTCAAATTTAGGAATTTGATGATGGATATTTTGATGATTTGAAGAGGATACATATTGAGGAGAAACCCTTGGAAGGTGAACACCTTTCAAGTTTCAGGTACTGTCATTCTTGTTAGAATATGAAAGATTGTGTGCTCGTTTTACCATTGACAATACCCTTGTCACCGAACCATAGGCCGAAGCCACCCTCTGAGCACCTTAACCTTGACAGAGAATCATTCCGGAAGCAAACCCTAGGCTAGATAGACATACAAAGGGTAGTGCACCTTTCCCCAAGGATAGCGCATCAACAAAGGCTAATCAGATGTTCCAAACCCTAGCCAAGAGATAGTCCAAGCCAAAACGTAACTGCTAGTTGCAGCAGCTGCACCAGCAACTCTCCTCCAAACCTGGGCACAAGACTGCAACTGCACTACGCAGAACTGGCTCTCTACAACTGCTGAGATGTGTCAAATGAGAGACTGGCGCCCTGTATTTATAGTGGTTCTGGCAGACTTACTGGGGCTGACTTCTCCTTCTGGGTACCTGTCTGTTCAGTGTATTATTATTATTTATGGTCGACTTCTTCTCTTGGAGGCTAATAACCAAATATAAATTATCCTCTTGAGCCGACAAGTCTTCTAGGGTTATTAGCCAATTCATTAGGGTTTCTTCTTGCTTTCTGGAGTATTCTATTCTCGTCAGGTTTACACGTGGAGGTAAATACCTCCCGCAGCTACCATAATATCAACACTCCCTTCTATCTAGGGAGGTATTACAGGTAATGGTCTTGAGCACAAAACATACCATTCACCCGATAGCATCAACATAGTTATATAGACTAGATTATGACTAGATCATGAGCACCATCATCATCATCAGCTGCATCATCTCTCGAACCCATACTCTATCTGAGTAATCAGACATGATGCTCACTCCACAGAGTGATACAAGAGACATTCTTCTAATCTAGAAGAGTAAATGTTCTGAACCATTTTCTGTCTGGAAAATCTATGTTCATCATTCATTTGGCTGATAATTATTTCCAATAAACTGTTGATAGTATTCAAGGCAATCAGAACAAAATAGAACACAACTGTGTCTATCCATAGTAGTACATAACTACAATCCAGTGGTACACTACCACACCAAGTAACACACAAGTACTTGAT